>RJWJ010000617.1:0-77915 GCA_004363605.1 Indri indri | reverse complement strand
GAATATCATTTAGCACTTTTGATACTGATATGATCTTTTGTACCTATTGCCTCCGGTAATGTTTTGCTATACAAGATGTACTGAAATAAACGGTTTGTCCTTGGGTTCTTTCAGTCTTGTGTTTTTTATCTGTTAATGAGGTTCCACATGCCTTCCTTTGCAAAACTCCTCAGGTTGCTGCACTGAATGACACAGGTTTTAGCTGATCCCCTTTCTGAACACTGACCATTATAATCTGCATATTAACAGCAAATGAATAAAATGGTTGGAAAGGGAGTTGAGAATTTAAATGAAGTTATGTTCAAGGTGAGGAAAACCACAACTTGGAATGGAAATGGACTCAGGCAAACAAGAAAGACACTCCCAAGTTCTCAGGGATCTCCACAAATTCCCACTCATTAGGGTTTAAAGTCTGGAATTTTCCAGAGTGGCTTAAAAATCCTGTACCCAAGCATGACATGAAGATGAATATTGTATATTTTCATTGCCTCTCATTCCATTAATAGTGATATATATACTGAGCTACTGAACTTTTCTGGATGGTAACTTGATTTCTGCCTTCCTTGATCTCCCAAATTTGACTAATCAAGGCTGATTTAACCCAACTTGTATATTACTTATAAGATGCCCAGGAAAAGGGAGAACTCAAAGTTAAAAAAATAAATAAATATAATTTTAAGTTAGAAGATTACAGAACCAAAAGGCTCTTGAGAAACACCTAGTCAACCTACTTTTGGTAGGGTAATGTCCAAACCCAGCCTAAAAGGTTGGCATTGATCCTCATATTAAAAACCATTAAGGGAAGGTAATTCACACAACATACCTTGGTGACCTGTTCAAAGGATCTCAGTCCTATAGAAAAAAATCATGTCAGATTTAATAACTTCATATCAAATGTTGTAATTTTTTTAACACAAAACAGAGATCATATTTATCATACTATAGTGGAAACAATCCCAGATCAGAATCTGAACACCTGAGTCATTGCCTCTTCCTAGTTGTGAGCCCATTTCCAGTCATTGAACTTCCGTGAGTCTATATCTCTTTATATAAGAGAATTATATCTGCATGGTTTTTTAAAGAATTGTGTACTCTTAAGTTTTCTGCCATCACTATCATTCCCAAGTACAAGGACACACTCAGCACCTACTAAGAAAAGGGCCTTTTGCAGGTAATGTGGAAAGCAGGCATACTGTGTGGTCTCTGCCATTCAGGAGCTGTACATTTAATAGGAGAAAAGACATCCAAAAAACGTGACCTAAATTGATAAAAATAACATATGCAACATATCAAATCACGGTGCAAGAAGTAAGTTCTGCCGGAATCCAGAGGAGGACATATGTAACATTTGTTGGAACAGCCAGGAAGTCAGCATATCCCTAAAGACTGGCACGTGCATCTTCTGAAAAGAAGACAAGGGAGAGCTACTCCAAGACAAATTGAGGCTCATTGCTTAAACACAACATTTTGGACTCAACAAAACTTAATTGGGAGTAAAATGATTCCTTCTACTGCCTTGTATTGAAAGATACGACATCACCCATTTATTCATTCAAAAAATTATGACAATTTCTCTAAAATATGCCAGGTTAAAAAGACATAAATTAAAACATATTTATATTCTAAAAGAATCTTAAAGTGGAAGAAAATGGAAACTAAGGCAAATCAAATTATTTTCTCATTCAACCCAAATGAAAAATAGTGTAGCCTTGATTCCAAATGAGTTGTGACCAGTTTCATATCCCATTCACTTTCTACTCTGTACCTCACATTTATTTCCAAATTCCATTTGTTCCTCTTACACACACACACACACACACACACACACACACACAGAAGCACATATGCTGCATACACGTGTGGCATGGATATAACATGATAATATTTAATAATAAACTATGTGGGTTTTTAAAATTTCTTGTCCCTTACCTTTTCCTCACCATTCAAACAGAAAAAAGAGCTTACCATACACTAATGAACTAAGAGAATAGATGATACAAAAAATAAAGGGTCAATTTATTTAATTTCAAAATTTTAGATAGATTCTGAAAATATCTATTCATAGAAGAGGAAATTATCTTGAAAGTCATAGCTTTTGTTTTCAA
This sequence comes from Indri indri, assembly GCA_004363605.1. Taxonomy (NCBI): domain Eukaryota; kingdom Metazoa; phylum Chordata; class Mammalia; order Primates; family Indriidae; genus Indri; species Indri indri. The sequence goes on along the minus strand of RJWJ010000617.1, from coordinate 75,810 downwards.
GAGACAGGCACTTGAGGAAAAATATGTTTCTGTTTTTATTCTATTATTTCAAACACTTAGTTTTCTATATTAAGAAACAATAGAAAACTCAAGAGCATGAATTTATAACTAAAACAAGTGTTTCTCAAAGCATGTTCCACAAACCATCTATGTCAGAGCATGTAGTGTATGTCATAAAATTGCAGGTTGTGGAGTCGTACCCTGAGTCAACAAGGAAAGGACAGGAATATATATTTTAACAAGCAACTCAATTGTCTTTGTTCATAATATAGTTTGAGGAGCTCTACTTAAGCCATACTTTGGAGAAGAAGACACGATGAGATAGTCATTTTTCTGCTCAAAGAGGGATATATGTTTGGCCAACAAAACAGAAAGAGTGAATTGGAGGATATGTCTGGTGTACAGATGATTGTGGGTCACTCAGAAGGGTCTAGAATTCCACCTGGGCTGAGCCCAGGGGAGGGAGTGGGATGGCAGAAACACCAACAGAAACCTGGGTAAATTTTGGAAAGCCTAAAGCAGACAGGACCAGACTGTGTTCTGACTTCCGTGTTGTCTATCCTCCAAGAGACTGCAAACCTCATAACTAAGCTCCACTTTTACTTAAACGTCATGCTAGTGTAATAGATAAGGATGTGCCTGAAGGAAGTCTCGCAAATCCCGTCTACCCTAGGGGGTGCCTTCAGAGGATGTTGTAGTGCCTGAGGGGATAAACAGTCAGTATGAAGAATGTACAATTAGGGCAACCAAATATTATGGGTTAAATTTGTTCTCCACGAAAAAAGATATTTTAGAGTCCTAATCCCCAGGACCTCAGAATGTGACCTTATTTGGAGACAGGATCTTTACGGAGATGATCAACTTAAAACAAGGTCATTAGGGGGGCTTAATCCAATGTGACTCTTGACCTTATGCAAAGAACAAATAGAAACACATTGAATGAAGATGGTATGAAGAGACACAAGGAGGAAACAGTCATCTAAAAGCCAAGAAGGGAGGCTTGCATAGATCCTTTCCTCACAACCCTCAGAAGAACCGACCCTGCTGTCACCTGGATTTCAGACTTCTAGCCCCAGGTATCACATAAAAACGGGATTTAGTTACAAAGTTTGCAGTCTTCCAGAGGAAATAAGCCTGGAAAGTCAGACCACGGTTCTTTGTGTTCTGAGATGCTCTCAAACTCACTCAGGGTTTCCACTATTTTTTCTCTCATCTAAGGACATCAGTGGCAAACATAGCAGGGCTAGAGACTGACTTCCAAGGCCAGGTGACAAGTGCTATACCTCAGCTAAAGGTAGACCAGAGCACAAATGGCATACAATTGCAACATCCCTCAGATGCCTGGAGAGTACATCAGTCCTCCTACTCTGTCCTGTGGGGAAGAAAGGCAGATCAGGGAGGGAATCCTGAATTGACTGAGTACTAGTTTCCAAAATACTGCTTCTCATACCAAAAGTGACTGAATTATCTTGGACTGGAAGTACCCACCATCAGCAAACATTAGAGCTTGAGACTTTATTGAAGTATCAGGAAACAAAGGAAGACATTTTTTATATAGCCAAGTTTATAAAGGTTTAAAAAGGTTTAAAATCATATATGCTTTTTATTTCAACTAATGTGTGCTTGGCACTTAATTAAGGCTTGGGAATGCAAAGATGAACATCTCCCATTTATTGATTGATGAATGGTGCCAGGGCAGTGTAAGCCACTTTGCATACATCATCACCTTTCCTTATATCAGATACACATGTGAGTACCATTATCAACTCTCAGCAAATTAACAAACCTAGGATAAGCACAATTGTGTCAAAGTCAGAAAGTGACTGGTTAGCAGAGATAGCAGGGATCAAACCCAGGTCCATTCACCTGTGTTGCCTGCTTTTTATTCACTAGACCACAGAAAGTTTTGAGTAGAATAATGTAAGAGGGGTGTTGAATTTTAACAGACAATTCAGTAAATGCCATAAAAAAAAAAAAAGTATGAATAGAGTGAAGTTAAAGCAGGGAGCCGGGAGTCACTGCTGCCAAACCTCTCAGGAAATGTTATATAGGAAAATAATTTTTTTAGCTGTTTTGGAAGCAATGAATGGAAAGGGAAAGTATTTCAGGAGAGGGAAGTCATATGCCAAGCCTAGAATTGTGAAAAGTCATGGCTTGTGCAGAGAAGGTTGAGAAACTAGTATACCTAACCACAGCATAGCTCTGCCAGGGAGCAGTGGGAACTCTTTCCTGGGAGGTAGGTTGAGCCAGAATGTGAAAACATTGCAGAACCATGTGGCTTATTAAGTGCATACATGATGTGCTCAAATTTGTTTTTAGAAAGAACTTAGGAGAGTGTGGAGGGTAGATGTGAGGGGTCAATGCATTTGACCTTGTGATGGGAAGACCCAAGGAGTGGGCCTTTGTAATGATACAGGAGGAAAAGAATGAAGCAATGGAAGGCAAGGCACAGATTTTGCAGTCCTTCTTGAAGTAGAATTAGGAGACTTTGGTGGCTAATGGCATGTTCGGAGGGCAAATGAATGCATAGTTGAGAATTTTTAGGTCATTATTTTGTGATGCAGGGTGGATTAGGATAATTGTAAACAATGCAGGAAATACAGGCAAAACCAGCAGTGTGGTCATCAGTATTTGCATAAGATCTTATAGGAAGAAGTGTGTACAGGGAGATGATAAGCTATCCAAGTAGAGGCCAGAAGAGCAAGATTTAAAAGCTTAAGAATAATGGAACTCTTGGCATGTCTTTGCTCAGACTTTAAGCTGTTTTTTCTTAAAATAAATGTTCTAAATATTCAAGAATTGTAAGGTTTTAGTGGAAAGAGTTCTGACGTAGTGAGGTTACTGTGCCAAATTTGCCATTAATTAATTATGTGACCTTTGGCATGTCACTTAATTTAACTCAGACTTGGCATCCTGATCTGTGGAACTAGGAGATCTCCAAGGTCCCTCTTTGCTGCTTTCAAATGCAATGATTCTCACTCATTTCTTTGATTAGAGGGTTTTAATTGAAGCATATTACATGATATTGTAGGCTATTGAGCCATGTACTTTCCAACTATTAGTGATAAGAAGAAAAATGTTAATGTTAATCCTAACTTTCTGACTGTAGAATTTTCAAGATTTTACACCTAAAAGTCATGGGTATTTTTCTTTCTTTCTACCATGACTGGGAACAAATTCTATAGACTAAAAGATGTTGCAATGCATTGATAATAAAAGTAAAGTTATCAGGACTGGGTGACAATTTTCCCAAATTTTCACTGTAATTTAATAACAAAGTTCATCATTCACGGTTTTTATGGAAAGAGATGTTATAAAATGTAAAAACTCCTTCATTTGAAAGGATTATGTTTTAAATAGGAAATAACTTACGGATTCAGCTGGCTATTTTTTTTTTCAGAATATTACAGGGATAAAAATGATTAAGTTACATGGATTGCTTTAGTACTGCTTGAGTCAAAGTTATAGTGTGCCCATCACCCAGATAGTATACATTGTACCTGTTAGATATGATTTCTCTAACCCCCTCTCCCCTCTCCCACCTCCATGATTTCCATTGAGTTTTACTTCCATCTGTACATATGAGTGCTGATTAGTTAGTCTCAAATTAATAGTGAGTACATGTGGTATTTGTTTTCCATTCTTGTGATTCTTCACTTAGGAAAATGGTTTCCAATTCCATCCAGATTTTTGCATAGGTATTAATTCCTCTTTTATAGCTGAGTAATACTCCGTGGTAAACCCATACCACATTTTATTAATCTACTCATGAATTGATGGGCACTTGGGTTGATGGGTTGACTCCACTTCTTTGTGATTGTGAATTGTGCTACAATAAACATTCTAGTTTACATGTCTTTTTGATAAAATGCCTTTTTTTCTTTTGGATAAATACCTAGTAGTGGGATTGCTGGATGAAATGATAGGTCTACTTTTAGTTCTTTAAGGAATCTCCATATCATTTTCCATAGAGGTTGCACTAGTTTGCAGTCGCACCAACAGTGTATAAGTGTTCCTTTCTCTCTGCATCCAAACCAGCATCTATTGTTTTGGGACTTTTTGATACATACCATTCTCACTGGGGATAGATGATAAGTCATTATGGTTTTGATTTGCATTTCACTGATGATTAGTGACATTCACCATTTTTTTCATATGTTTATTGACCATCAGTCTATCTTCTTTGGAAAGCTTCTGTTCATGTCTTTTGCCCACTTTTTAGTGGAGTCGTTTGATGTTTGCTTGCTGATTAGCTTGAGTTATTTGTAGATTCTGGTTATTAGCCCTTTATTAGATGTATAGCATGTGAATATTTTCTCCCATTGTGTAGGTTGTCTATCCACTCTGTTGATTGTTTCCTTGACTGTGCAAAAGCTTTTTAATTTAATAAAGTCCTGTTTATTTATTTTTATTGTTGCTGTGATTGCCCTTGGGGTCTTCTTCATAAATTCTTTGCCTAGGACAATATCTAGAAGTTTTTCCAAACTCTTCTTCTAGAATTCTTATGATTTCCTGCCTTATATTTAAGTCTGTTATACATCATGGAATTAATTTTTGTGAGTGATGAGAGATGTGTCTCCTGTTTCAATGTTCTATATGTGGCTATCCAATTTTCCCAGCACCATTTATTGAGTACAGATTCTTTTCCTCATTGTATGTTCTTCTCTGCTTTGTCAAAGATCAGGTGGAAATATGAGTACGGTTTTATATCTGGGTTCTCTGGTCTGATCAATTGGCCTATGTCTCTGTTCTTGTGCCAGTACCATGTTGTTTTGGTTACTACAGCCTTGTAGTATAGCTTGAAGTCTCGTAAAGTGATTCCTCCTGATTTTTTCTTTTTGCCTAGGGTTGTTTTGGCTATTTGGGTCTTCTCTGGTTCCATACGAAGAATAGAATTATTTTTTCTAGATCTCCAAAAAATGACCTTGGTGTTTTAATGGAGATTGCATTGAATCTGTAAATCACTTTGTATAGTACAGACATTTTAACAATGTTCATTCTGCTAATCCATGAGTATGATATGTTTTTTTATTTGTTTACATTCTCTGCAATTTCCTTCATCAGTGTTTTGTAGTCCTGCCTGTAAAAATCTTTCACCTCCTTGGTTAAATATATTCCTAGGTATTTTATTTGCTTTGTTGCCATTGTAAAAGGTATTGAGTCTTTGATTCGATTATCAGCTTGACTGTTGTGAGTGTATAAGAATGCTACTGATTTGTGTATATTGAGTTTGTAGCCTGAGACTTTGCTGAATTTATTTATCAATTCCAGAAGACTCTTGACAGAATCCTTGGGGTTTTCTAGATATAAGATCATATTGTCAGCAAAGAGCGATAGTTTGACTTCTTCTTTCCCCATTTTAATACCCTTGACTTCCTTCTCTTGCCTGATTGCTCTGGCTAGGACTTCCAGCACTATGTCAAATAGAATCACAAGAGTGGGCAACCTTGTCTAGTTCCAGTTGTAAGTGGGAATGCTTACAATTTTTCCCTATTCTGTATGATATTGGCTGTGGGTTTGTCATATATAGCTTTTATAATAATGAGGTATGTTCCATCTATCCCTATTGTGTTGAGAATTCTTATCATTAAATGGTGCTGAATTTTATCAAATGTTTTTTCTGTATCTATTGAGAGGATCATATAGTCTTTCTTTTTGCTTCTGTATATGTGGTGAATCACATTTATAAATTTGTGTATGTTGAACCATCCTTGCATTTCTGGGATGAAGCCCACTTGAACATGATGCATTACTTTTTTGATGAACAGCTAAATTTGGTTTGCTAGGATTTTATTGAGAATTTCACATTAATGTTTATGAGGGATTTTGAACTTCAGTTTCAAAACTTCTAGTTTTCTTTTTGGTGTGTCTTTTTATGGCTTTGTTATCAAGGTGATATTGGCTTCATAGAATGAATTGGGGAGGATTCCTTTTTTCTCTATGTTACAAAATAATTTTTTCAGTATAGATATCAATTCTTCTTTGTAGGTCTGGTAAAATTTGGGTATGAAACCATCTGGTCCAGGACTTTTTTTTTGTTGGAAGAATTTTTATTGCTGCTTCAATTTCATTATTTGATATTGGTCTGTTCAGGAGTTCTATTTCTTCCTGATTGAGCCTAGGAAGGTTGTGTGTTTCCAAGAATTCATCCATTTCCTCAACATTTTCCAGTTATGTGCACAGGGATTTTTATAGTATTCAGAGATAATATTTTGTATTTCTATGATATCAGTTGTAATATCTCATTTTTCATTTCTGATTGAGCTTATTGGGGTCCTTTGTTTTCTGTTTCTGGTTAATCTAGCAAGAGGCCTAGATTCTATTTTGCTTACCTTTTCAAAGAACCAACTTTTTGTTTCATTAATATAATGTATAACTCTTTCGTTATTGATTTCATTTAGTTATGCTCTGACCTTAGTTATTTCTTTTCTTCTGCTTGGGTTGGGATTGATTTGCTCTTCCTTTTCCAATTCCTTGAGATGATTCATTAGAGTGTTGATTTGTGATCTTTCTATCTTGTGGCTGTAGGCATTTATGGCTATGAATTTTCCTCTTGTGATTGCTTTTGCTGAATCTCACAGATTTTTGATAACTTGTGTCTCCTTTGTCATTTAGTTTGAAGAATCTTTTGATTTCCTTCTTAATTTCCTCCTTGATCCAATAACCATTAAGCAGTATATTATTTAATTTCCATGACTTTGTGTAGAGTTGAGCGTTTGTGTTGGAATTGATTTCTAATTTTATTCTACTGTGGTCTGACAAGATACATGGTATAATTTTTAATTTTTTAAATTTGTTGAGACGTATTTTGTGGCCTAGGATGTGATCAGTCTTGGAGAATACTCCATGAACTGATCACAATGTATATTCAGTGTGTTTTGGGGTGGAATGGTCTGTAAATATCTGACAAGCCCATTTGTTCTAGAGTTCTGGTTAAGTCTATTGTTTCTTTCCTTATTTTCTGTTTGGAGGATCTGTTTCATTCTTTTAGTGGGGTGTTGAATTCCCTGGCTATTATGATGCTGGTGTTTATCATTTTTTTTTAGATCGAGTAGAGTTTGCTTTATGAATCTGGGTGCACCTGTGTTTGGTGCATAAATATTTAGGATTGTTGTGTCTTCTTATTGAATTGTTCCCTTCACCATTATATAAAGACCATCTTTGTCTGTCCGTACTTTTGCTGATTTGAAATCTATGTTATCTGATATGACAATGGCTACACTAACTTTCTTTTCCACAGCATATTGTTTTCTATTACTTCACCTTGAGTCTGAATGAGTCCTTGTGGGTTAGATGTGTTTCCTGGAGACAGCAGATACTTGGCTTGTATTTTTTTTATCCATTCATCCAACCTGTATTGCTTGAGTGGAGCATTCAAGCCATTCACCTTTATTGAAAGAATTGATAATTGGGGTGGATTTCTGTTCATCCTATTGAGTAAAACTTTGTTAGGCCTCCTGAGCCATTGTGGTATGTGTGCTCTGACCTGTAGCTTTTGGGTGATTTTTACACTGGTAGGTTCTATTTTGCTGATCTGTGTATAATGCAGTTCTGAGTACTTCTTGCAGGACAGATCCGGTCTTGACAAATTCCGTCAGCGTTTGCTTGTCTGAGAAAGTCTTTATTTCTGCTTCATATAAGAAACTTAGTTTTGAAGGATACAAGATTCTAGGCTGACAATTATTCTGTTTGAGAAGACTGAGAATGGGGCCCCAAACCCTTCTGGCTTGTAAGGTCTCATTTGAGGGGTCTCCAGTTAGTCTGATGGGTTTTCCTTTGTAAGTTATCTGCCGCTTTCACCTTACAGCTTGAAGGAGTGCCTCTTTTGGGTTTACTTTGGCCAGTCTGATGACTATGAGTTGTGCTGATTGCATCTTTGTGATGAATCTCCCAGGGGTCCTTTGAGCTTCTTGTATCTAAGTATCTAGAGTTCTACCAAAGCTAGGAAATGTTCCTTAATGATTCCCTCAAATTGATTTTCCAACCCTTGTGTATTTTATTCGCCCTCGGGGATATCTATAATTCTTATGTTAGACCTCTTTACATAATCCCATATTTCTTGTAGGTTTTGTTCATTCCTCTTGTTTCTCAGATCTTTCTCTTTGCTGACTTGTTTTTAAGATCTGAGATTCTTTCATCTGCCTGATTTAGCCTATTCTTAAGGCTTTCTGCTGTGTTTTCTATTTTCTTGAACACACTTTTCATTTCCAGAAGTTCTGTTTGATTTTTTTAATAATTCAATTTCTTTTGTAAATATTTTATTCATTTCCTGCTTTGTGATTTCTTTGTGGTGGGTTTCTATTTTCTCTTGTATTTTATTGAGTTTCCTCACAATCCACATTCAGAATTCTTCATTTGTCATTTCAATCTTTTTGTTTTGGTTGGTATCCATTGGTAAGGAGCTATTGTTTTCTTTTGGTTGGAGGTATCCTTTCCCTGTGATTTTTCATGTTTCTGGAGTTCTTTTGCTGATTCTTTCTCATGTGGCCTTTCAGTCAAGACTTGGTGGTGCTGGCTTATGGGCCTGCATCTGGGTCCCCAAAGATAAATCCCTGAGTATGTCAGGGAGAAGAGTGCTGGTCCTGAGTTCCTTATGGGTTGTTCTAACAGGTTTGATGTACCTCTTGGGTTACCTCTGACTTACTGTCTTCACCTCTTCCCAATAGTTGTAGTGAGTTAGGTCCCCCAGCTTACTCTTGGTGATGGTGGATGATACCTGTGAGTGTGAATCAGCCACACCCTGCTTGCTTGAGATGGAATATGCTGTCACGAGCTATATAATTTTTCTCCCTATCATTTGTTGATGTTTTTGAGATAGAGCCAGCTGTTGAGTTGTTCTTTTGTGCCCGTGGTAGACTCTGGTCCCCTAGGTGAAGTATTTGAATTCCTCAAGCTTCAGGAGGAACCCTGTAGCTCCAAGGGGTTTTCTTGCTCTCCACCACCACTGAGGTGGGGGGACAAGTAAGGCAGTTAGTGGCTAGGTTTGTGAGCCTGACAGGCTTTGCAAAGCCTTGGCAGGGCTCAGAAGTTGCATTTCTGGCCACTGGGGTAACCACTGGTAAGAGGGTGAGGACAAGCTCTCCAAACCAGGAGAGCTGTTCACAGGGGAGGGACCTCAATGCTTGTATGCCAAGGCCTTGGGCTGAGATGTTTCTGCCCTATCCAGTAGCACAGTTTTTCTGTCAGGAAGGATAGGCACTCCCCCAAAGGGCCACTCCTTGGACCCCCACACACCCTGTTATATTGAATCAGTAAATACTCTAAAAGGCATGCAAATTGACCTGTGTGGCACTTGCCAGAAGGAACAAGCTGCAGTGTTGTTTTTGGGTCCTATGAGCAGCTCTAGTTTCTCAGGAGAAGCACTGAAATACCCCCAGGTGGTTGGTGGAGCCCTGGATCTTCCAGGGGGATCTTTATTCTCTGCCACGGCCAAGGTGAGTGGGTGTGTGAAATTGGGTGGGGCTGGGTTGGGTGAGGCTGCCCTCAGGCTCAATAAAAGCTGGCAAGGTAGCCGTTTTTGCAGGAGTCATAGGTCTGCTCCCAGCTTCTGGGCAAAGCTGCCAGGGAGGGGCTGAAGTGGCCACACGCAACCAGAAAGTCAGCTTAAGGAGGCGGGGTCATCTGAGATTCACAAACTGGCAGTCTACAGTGGGCCTGGCTCCTCTCCCCCATCCTCTGCCCACAGTCTTTTCATGGTGTCTGCTGACAGGCAGGAGCCCAAGCCAGTGGAGCTCCCCCATGACTGTGCTGTGGGCTGGGAGGTTCCCTGTCCAGGATCCTGACCTGAGCTGATAGTGTGGCCCTCCTGTGGGGGGGCGGGGTGCCCTTTGAGCACACCACAGCTAGGATCCATAATGCACTCTCCCCCCAGATCTGCCCACCTCCTAAGACCAAGAAGATCAATCCCTGACTGTGCTAGGGAGAAGCATACTGATTCCAAGTCACCCATGGGGTGCCTGAGCGGGATTAATGTCCCTCTGCCTCAGGGCATACCCTTCTCTGATGGAGCTTCCAGGCAAGCAGCACCAGGGAAGGCTGGCAAGCAGGGAGTTAACGGTCTGAGCACCCCTCCATCCGTTGTTGGACCCCAAGAGGAAATACTTGAGCACCACTCTCTGTGGAAGCCTTGGTGTGGTGGCTCAATTATCTTTCTCAGCAGCCATGCATCGGGGAGGGAAAAAGAAGGAAAAGAGTCTGTGTGGAGGAAAGCTAGCACTCTGGTTGTCTCCAACCCTCTCTCTGGGAGGTAGTCTGTCCAGAATGTCTAGAGTCTGGAGTCACACAGATCATCCGGGACCCACTGGACCCCTGTGGCTCCTGCAGTCTGGGCTGGAGCTGGAAAATATCTGTGTCAGACCAAGCAGGATGAAACCTGAGAATTTGAGGCCCCCTGGGGAGGACAAAAGTGCACAGTGTGTGGAGAAGCAATATGGTGCCTGCCGTCCCAGTTCGGGTCTGTGCGGGCAGGGAGTACCATAGGGAGGCTGAGATCCCAGTGCCCTGTCCACAAGAAGTTCCCAGCACACTGGCAGCAGCAGCCTCTGGGCTCATGCGGGCAGAAAGTCTCTCCAGCAGCTCGGGAATCTACCTACTGTCAGAGATGCGAGGGAGGGAGAAACAAACCACTACCTACCCTTCTTGCTGGACTCCCAGCCTCTCGGGGGTTGCTCTTGTCCAGTATCTTGCTCCTTCTTGTCCTGCACTGTACTTTCTTCCCAGGGAGTCTCCTGAGGGCTCTGGCACCCTTCCTTCAGACCCACAATAGATCTATGTTTGTCTGTCTGTTCATGTTTTCTCTCTCATCTAAAACGTCTCCTTCTCACTGAGACGCTCTGGCAGCTGGTGTCTCCAGCCAGCCATCTTTGTCAGATGTTTTTTGTGATGTTTACAGATTTCATACATTTTATTTAAATTCTAAAGGTTAAAAAACCTCAGATAATTTGTTGTGCGCATGTGTGGGTCAATCATGTAATTGCAAACTGCATACAGATGCAGAATAATATCTAAGAATTCTTGTCTTGAATAAATTATGTGCTCATGTTTCAAAAGTGGCTTCACATGTATACTGGGAAATGGAGTCGCTTGTCCAACTTGTGTTTATTACCTAAAAGTATTAATATATTATTTTCACACAGGATTTTGGAAGCTGGTGATTCTTTATAACATCTAGTTTACTTTAGTTATAACATATATTTAATGATAAAATATTAATTAATACATGAATCTGATAGACTCTAGGAGTGTCATTCAGACATCTTATCTTCGAGTGTTGTACTGCCCAAGGAATTTAATTCTCCCCCAGCTTTGTTTCTAAAGCAGAGGTGAATAAAAAGGATTGGGAGAGACGGAAGGACAAAATTACAGCTGGGATATATTGACCAGCACTATAGAGCATTAGTCTCCTTTCTGTACTTAGATTTCTATGTTTTTGATTGATATTTTGTTCATTGTTTGATCATCCCAGAATTGGTCCCTTAGTTTTATTCATTTCTTTCAGTTCTCTCTTGAATTGCTTAAACAGCATTACAGTGTCTTAATCTCCTGCTAAAAAAATTAATGTGGTCATATTAATTTTTAATATTTTAATATTCATTTCAACCATCTGATAGCTAAGCACAGATTCAATCTGTGCTGTTTTGAAAATGATATTTTAGAATAGATTATTAATAACCATGCAATTTTCTTCCCTGTGTTTATTCTAGGTGATATGTTCGAAATTTTCATACTACTGTGGGAAGTGGCCAGAGTCACGGTACTTAAGACTCCTACCTGGTCTACCTTCCCTCCCCCGTCATTTCACCCTACCTTCCAAGCCTGACCCCAACACTTCCTGCTGTTCCTCTCTGCATGTACTCTCCTCTCTGTCTCTCTTCCAGACCCCCTATACTTCTCTTTCCAGACTTAACAAAGTTCACATAAAACAGACACTTGGTTGAGAGAAGAACATATAAGTGAGGTCCTTTCAAACTAAGTACAAATGCCAAGCCTTTCTCTTTTTAGTTTAGTTGGCAGCAGTGTAACATCACTATGTCTGTTAAAAGCACAGACTCTAAAGCTTGGGTTTGTAGTCTGTCTCTGCCTCAGTATGTGATCTTGTTTCTTAATTTCCAAGAGGCTCAGTTTTCTTAATTGTAAAATGGGGACAATAAATGTCTCTCCCTCATAGGCCCGTATAAAGATTAATGTATTACTATTTAAGTTAATACATACTGAGTTTAAACATATAACACATAAATTACTTAGAATAATACTTGGCACATAGTAAGTGCTGGTTATGGTATTACTATATAATTATTAGCTGTTATTATTCTATTGCTGTTACTATAGCTAAGTTATAGCTATATACATCTAGTCAATGCCATTATTAAACTTGTTCACAATAATGAAGGGGGGATTTCATGACGAATCATGATAGACTATGTCCTCTGTTACAGAAAAAGAAAAAAGAAAACAACTTATAAACAATGTCTCCTTGATCTTTAAGCACACATAGAGATTCTACTAAGACAAAACAAAAGCTACAAAGTATAATTTTAATTGATAATCCCAATAATTTACTGCAAACTCTTGATCATCTTTTGTGCTTTTTTTTTAAATTTGTGCTTTTATCTTGAAGAAAATATGATGCCAACATCTCCAAATCTATAATTTTACTGTGGTCTACAGTTGTTACTAAAAAAACGCTATCAAAAAAATAAATAGGAGCAACATGAAGGGAGAGAACTCAAAACTACAGCATACTCAGGTCTTCTGGAATTTTCACTCTTCACAGTTTGCCATAGCCCTGTGAGAAATCAGAGTGTCTTCCTTTCAAGTCACATCATCACTGGGTCTCTTTATTTATTTAATACTATTTTGGGAGTCTTGGCTGCAAAATTAAGAGCCTCTTTCTCTCAATAAAAACTAAATAGATAAAGAAACACAAGCATGTATAAATTGTACACTTAAAGCTACTATATATGGATTGAGATGTCAATATCAATATTAGAGACATAAGAATGGACTATTACAAGAACTTTACCATCAAAGAATCATTTCACATTTATTGTGTGCCAATAAAAAGGCAGGCTCTGTGCTGGTCAGTCCTGTGGTAGATAAAAAGAGGTATCCTTTGCTTTATCATGATCTTAGGCAGGGTACCAAGTGCTGGGGAGACAAAGATGAATAAGACACAGTATCTCCTCACAGCCAGGTGGAAGACAAAGCCACAGATGTCAAACATCTCCAGCTTACTTATCAGAAAAAACAAAAACAAAAACAACACAGGACTAACACATGTAAAAATCTTGCCCTGAATGTCACCACCAAAAATGCAAGGCTTTCAGAATCTCACAACCAAAACTTGTGTGAGAGAAACCAAACCCCAAAGAGTACTTTCTTTTGGTTTGCATTTGAATAAGGTTCAATGTGAGGCCAACCAAACCAAGCTATGGTGTTAGCAGTAAGGAAAGTGGGTACCCTTTCAGGTGATGGTTATTGAAGAGGAGCACTAGGAAGACTTCTGTGATTTATTCAGTTTCTTGATATGGGTGTTGGCTATATGGGATTGTTCACTTGGTGAAAATACATTTATTATTTGCATACATCTTAGTATGGATGTTATACTTCAATGAAAAAACAATCCCATGACTTGTTAGAATTCCATAAGCATTTCCCTGATATTTCGCCAAATTCCAAGGAGAGGCACGATAACGTTCTCTTGATTTTTCTCTTCCTCCAGGCCTCTGCCTTTCTTGAGTTCTGTCCTCATGTCTTCCTGGACTAACTCAAATGTAGTAGGGAGCCACTTCCTTAGGTTCCACCGAATATCTATTAATGTGCAGTTTCCATTAGCCTCACTTCATAGGAGGTTTTGGAAGCATATGGAAAAGTGATTTACACTGTAGTATGGCATGTAACTTCAAATATAATAGGTATTGTTCATAAACATGTCCTTTGTCCACCCCATCATTGTGGAGTTTCACTGCATCTAGTTCTAGACTCCCCATGTCTCTCATTCCGATCTTTTATCCTTCTGCCCTCTGTATCAGGTGCTCCTTGTGCACTCTATCCTCTCCAATTTACCTGACTCCAGCTGTGGCTGCAGAGAAAAGTTCCATGTATACTTTGACTCACTTCCTCTGGCAGTGTCTCATCTCCATCACATACGAGTGCTGCACGAGGCTCCTCCCATGCTGTGGGATGGGATGGCAGGAGAAACCTGCACACATGCAAAACCCGAAAGTACAGGAAAGTTAACATCTTCTGACACAATCTTCAACCACTAGAGAGCTGATTGATGTTACTCTTTGCCGTTTTCAAGTGGACAATTCTGAGAGGCATTTTATGTTTCTCCGAAGTTCCTGGAGTGATTGACGTGCTGTTGTTATGGCAGTGACTGACTTGATAACACACCTCCTTTTCTCCTTACCTGCTTTACTGTTATTGATTGCTCACTCCTGCTCACTGTGATTATCTTCCAAATAAACTACATTGCAGAAGTCTTTGACTGAGGCTTTGCTTTCTGTGCAGGGAGGGGGTGACCATGATTAGGACCAGCTGGTACCTTGGAAATAGATGTGCAGGAGAGGATTCCAGAACTGATGGCAACAAGAATCTTACTGGTGGTGGGTAGTGGGATGATGATGAAGCCCAGGTATATTGTGGCATTGCGATTACTAACCCTCTCATCTTTAGTGGAATAGGATAAGGCCGAGTGGAAGGTGAAGAGCTGGGTTATTCAGTGGCTGTAACACATCAATGCTATGGGGGCAGTAGTAATTTTAATTGTGGAGTTGACTGGGTGCTGTTTACAACTTTGGAAGACTTGAGCAAAAAAAACAAAATGACAGTTAGATTTGCCAACTCTCAAATCAAGGCCTAAAAGCCAGCATCTAGAAAGACCTTCATCTCCTGCCGCTAAAGAGCAGACTTTATTCAAAACCAGACCAAGAAGCTTCAAAGGAAAGGTTTCCTATGCTTTGTCTCATAGCTGTCAATCAGCCTCTCTCTCTCCAGTCGGTGCTGTGCTGATGAGGTAGGCGGTGACAGGAGAGACTAAGGTGGCAGGGTGTAGCTATGCATGACTCCAGGAACATGGCCACCCTCTTCCCAAGGCTGACCTAGACACTACACTTCTGAATACCCAACCTGTCAACATCAGAGACTGATGATGATTCCTCTGGATGGTACCATGCTGACAGACACTGGTTGTCTTTCTACTCTGGAACAAGCAGCAAGAGTTTATACAGGAATTGACATCTACTCCAGATTTGTTTTTACCTTCCTACCCAAAATTCCTTTACCCCCGCCATCATTTAAGAGCACACATAATGCCTTATTTATTTGCATGGATTTTCCCACAATACTGTCTCCAAATAAAGGGTCCATTTTATAACAATGGATATATGTCCATAGGATCCTGTGATCCTAGTGTCAAAGAATGCTTTCCCCAGAAGCAGTCAGCCTAGTAGAATGAGAATAACCTATTCAAATATTTGCTAGATGCTAGCTTGGAAACAAAAACCCATGGTGTTAGAGTACAAAAAGAACCTGGGTTGAGAAACAAGCATTGGAAATAGGATTGGCTCCTCTCACCACTATTTCCAATGACTCATTTGCAGATTTTGTGATTTCAACTTTAAGCTATGTCCTTTCAACCTTAAAAGTCCTCAGTACCAGCAACAACTCCTTCCACTGGGGAACGAACTGACAAGGAGTAACATTTATCCATTAGCTCCTTTTTGGTTGAGGATTATAACAAAAGGTGTTAACTTTCACATACTTATGGGCTTTGCAAGCGCAGGCCTAGGAGGCTTCCCCTGGAATCTCATGCCTTAGCTCATGCTTTCTACTGAATACAAGGTTTCTACTGAACT
The DNA here is from genome assembly GCA_004363605.1 of Indri indri. Lineage (NCBI taxonomy): Eukaryota > Metazoa > Chordata > Mammalia > Primates > Indriidae > Indri > Indri indri. The sequence continues at coordinate 59,953 of RJWJ010000617.1, read as the reverse complement.
TGAAGCTATGACTATTGCCAGATCACTTTAGGATCCTCATGTCAGTGAACCAGCAGGCACAGAAAGGAGCTCCTTCCATGAGGAGGTAATGATGCTGCTACATTAATGGGGACAAACAGGAATATATCTGCAACCCAAGGCATTAACTGCAGCATTTCTTGGCATTTCTATATCCAGTGATAATGGTAAATGGCCAATTGCAATAATTGCCACTCAATAATGGCAAAACTAATGTGGGCTTAGAACATTTAGTGGTGAAGGTCTGTGTCCCCCCATGGGCAAGTGGCCAGATTAGCTGAAGTTATGGTTTAGCATGAGAAAAATTTAAAAGAGGTGATAAAAGCAGGAGATGATGACTATCAATTAAGGTCTCGTGACCAGTTGCATTGGAAAAGGAGGAGAAATGTATCTTGTTTCACAAACCCCCCTCTATGGGGTGTTTTGAAGGCCAAAACCTAGAAGGCTCAGTGTAGGACTGAATTTACTGAAAGGCAGGAACACTGCAAGGGGTAAACTGCATCAGATGACGCTTATTCACTAAGTCACATTTTCTTGGCCTCATCTCATCTATGATTCCAGTCATGGCTACAGCAAATGAAATCTCTGCAGGCTTCAATTTACCTAGAAATGAGAGTATCTTGTCTCAAGCATGCACCAAAAAGTCTTTCAAGCCTTCTTTGACTCTGCACCATAGGATGCTAGTGGGAGCCTATTCAGGGAACATGCAAGAACATATGAAATGAGAGGGAGTTCATGCCCTCTGGGCAACCCTCTACCTATGGGGGATGGAGGATGATCAATAAATGCTTTTCCCCCCCAATTCTAAGGTGGAGCTTTCTTTGAGACACAGCAGTATATTGGTTTTCCCTTCTTTCCAGTTTCAATCTCTGTGGTCCCTTACTCTGTTCCCTCAGACCATATTTCAACAAACTACTTGCTCTTAAGTTTTTGACTCAGGTTCTACATTCAGTTTTAGAAGCATACCTTCTTCCTCTTGTTTCATTTAAACATCTTCCTCCCTTTTCTGATTCTTGGTGCCAGCCAAAATCTCTGCCCAGACTATGTCATCTGTCCATAGTAGGCTTGTGAAAGTATATTTGCCAAACAGAGAGAGGAATGTCTTTCCCAAAGCAAAATTCAAGTATTTCTGTTTATTTACTGGCTGATTTTCCTTAACCTACAACTATGCTCAATCTAGTCCTATCTAATACAGGTATAGAAGCATACACTCCCACGCACATAAAGTCTAAAACAAAACAAAGTCACAAAAGACACAAAAGCTATTCACTTGCCTTTGTATCTCTTTTCTTCTCAAAGTAACAGCTGACATTTTTTGAGTTCTTATCATATGCCAGGTGCTATTTTAGCAAATTGCTGGCAATATCTCATTTTATTTTCAAAAAAATTCTAGGAGGTACTATTACTATCCCAAAGGTAAAGACAAAACGCTGTGGTTCTTTGATGTTAAGTGGCTTTCTCAAGGTCCAATCTTAAATTTCTGAGCAGAGATTAAGACCAAGGCCTCTCTGTCTCTGGAGTATGCATATTCATCTAGCACACCAAGGTTGTCTTAAGAACCAAAGTTATTGTTTTCAACTCCTCCCTTTCAATTTCTTTTCGATTCACAACAATGACTTCCTCTTGAAACAGCACTTTCTAGGGTCACCAATATTGTCCTAATATGGAAAATCTAATGGATGCTACTCATCTTAATCTTATTCAGATATCTGTAGTATTTGAAAAAGTTGATTAGTCTTTCTTGTCCTTCTGAATTTTTCCTGACTTTTGTCCCTTACTGTTTGTTCATGATCTCTTTCACCAGTCTTTCTTTTTCCCCAAAATTGTACCAGAATTTCTTACAACAAATTTGTATAAAATTTAAATAATCACTGTCCCCTAAAGTTATTTTTTCCTCTTTTAGCTTAGTCAACTCCTTGCCAACAGTGGAAACTTGGAAACTTTCTTGAGGTCTGTAGGAAACTGTTTCAGGCTGTCCATTTTCCCAAATATTATCAACTTTAGGGGGATGAGGATGGAAGTCCCTAAAGAAACCTTAGCTCAAAGTCTTAATTGCAAGAGCTAGGTTGTGAGTAGACACTTCATGCTTAGTGAGATACAGGAATGACTTCAGTGGGGTATGACCGGATGTTTTAGACTTCCTTTATGGCTGATTTTCAAAATACAGTTATTCTGGAGGTTGAGGAAAAGTCCTTTCAGAGAGAAGGGGGGCTTCTGTCAGCCTCTGATTATATGCTGCTATTACCCTTTTTACTAAATAATGGTATTTTTTATTAAAATATTTTCTCATGATCTATTACCACCTAAAAGCTTTGAACTGTGAATAAATATATAAAAAATCTGTTCTGACTTGCCTCAGCCTTGGGACTAATCTTAATAGAATATGCAGCAGTATTTATTTGCAAGCTGATTATGAATCTTGTTTTCATTTAATCTCTTCTTGATTTATTAACCTCATTTAGAATTTTAGAGTTTTAGATCCTTTGCAACTGATTAAAACAAAGTGTTGTTGTCCTTCCAAGAATAGAAACTATTCCTTCCTTCTGTTCCATGCAGAAGTCTGTTTTTCAAGACCAGGTTTGTCTTTGATACCTCTGTGGTGTGAACAGTTGTGCTTTGCCGACTGCTAAGGTAATCATTGGAAGTGAAGATAATGGAGATAGTCGCAGGTTCCCTTTCTATATTTGTCAGCCTTGTCTACTACGAAAGTGGCAGTAGCAAAAAAAAAAAAAGTAAAAAAAAAAATAAATCATCCCATCTAAGAAGAAAAACACATCTATAGACTCTCTTGAGTAAAATCAAATAAAACAAGTTATTTGAATGGCAGAATTGCTTTTTCATTTGCTGTGTCTGACCTCTTCCTGGGGCACTTGGGACCACATGGGAACACACGGACCATGTGACTAGGTCCCCTGAGTCTTCTCTAAGTGGCCCCAACAAAGATGTGCTTGGATTCCAATATAGACCTTTGTCACTCTCCATGTACTTTGTATTATATCTACTACAAAAGACTTCATGCGTACCTGACTATTAATATTGTTAGGATTAATACTCTGTTTAAAGGAATAAAACTGAGCACTTATTGTCTGAATGCTATGCTGGCACTTATTTCATTGATATTTCTTTAAAAATATCAGTGATTGCCCTATGAATGAACCTAAGAGTATCAGAATGAGATGATCTGAAATTATATTCATATTCATAGTCTTACTGAACCAATATTGAGAATTTGGTTCTTATTTTACCTACTATACTCATTTCATACTGCATTGTTATTTTCAAATATCATTCCCATAAAACAGTTTGTGGCTTTTAAATCTCTTCTGTGCTCATGATGGAAAAAAAAAGCTTAGATGGCCAATATTTTTTTAATTGCAGACCAGAAATATATTCGAGCAATGATCATTTAGTCTGACACTATAAGGAAAATTAAGGACTGAAATTATTAAATTTTCCTGTTGACTACCTAATCAACATTTTAAGCTTTAGTTGTGGAAGGAAAAGACTCACTTTATCTTTGTTTGGTAAATGTTTTAAAATGCAGTGTCCATATGCACGGTTTGGTTCTTCAATTGCTTTCCCTCCACACTGACAAACCGTCTAATTCTACTTAATGGCCTCTCCTAGAGCACCTCATGATTTGGAGTCTTCCAGCTGTGATAAATCAAAAGGCACCTATGTATTCTTCGGGGTTTTTATTAATATTTGAAAAAATGTCAAAAATTCAGTTTTGTTTTGATTTGCATTAATCTTCACAACCTTTTATGTATCAATTAACTGATAAAAGTTACCAGGCCATCTCTTCACTGAATGTGTCATGAAGACCTTTAAGTCTTTTCTTTTTTTATGTATATATTCCTTGATGTTTTCACTGAGCTATTTGAACTTTTGTTCTTAGAAACCTAATTTATATAAAAACAAGTTTAGGTGCAGTTCACTAAAAGTATGAGCTCTCTACCCAGCATGGTTCTGGTGAGGTAAAGCCATAGCCAGAACCCTCATGATTAAGCTTAAAGAAATATATGTGTATATATACACATATATATAATTTTAATTTTTATAATTTTTATTTATTTATAATTTATATATTATAGAACTGGAACAACTTCAGAAGGAATTTAGCTCAACCCTCTCATTTTACAGATGAAAAAATGAGGCAAAGTTGAGTGTCCTGTCAAAATCCAGCTAGTTAATATCATATTCCCGACAAAAATTCAGGTTCTTTTACCCTTTCTAGAAAACTGACTACCCTGGTCACTTTAAGCCAGACTTGTGTGTTTAGAGATGATAATTCTACTTTGCCCACCTTCGTAAAGTAGTTAACTTAGCTTCCACATTGATTCTCGTAAAGAGTCATGAGCCCCTTAGAAATAAAGGCTGTTCATACTGCACAGGATGTCTCCAGAATATTCCATAAGACTTTCTACCTTCAGTCAAACTAGAAGAATGAGGTGTTTCCTAATTGTGAGGAAAATTTGGAGCTGCCCTTGCCCCACTGAAAGGAATGGACATCCTGTTAATTTTATATTACCACTTTAGCCGAAAACCTTTAGCATAGAAGAGTGGTGTGGTTATTTGGCTTTCTTCCCTCAAATTCATCAGTAGGACATAAATCTCTTCTGAATACTTCATACTTTCTTCCCATTCTTTAACTTTTGGAGCCAACTTTCCACTTAATCTATTATTCCTGGCCCCTAGACATGGTAATTAACCTTAGAGATGGAATTTAGTCAAAAATGCACTCTGCAAACAGCGTTACATTAGAAAAATTTTAATTGTGTTCAGCAACATTTCTTAATTTAATCTGAAAGGTTACAGTATCTTCCATATCAATCAATAACCATTTAATTACTGGAGGAAGCTTAAAATGATTTTCTCTGACTTACTAGCTTGGCATAAGTCTACCCTTTTGACCATTAATTCACCTTGTAAAGTCTTCGCTTGAATTCCTCTGGGCTCTGAGAGAGTGGGACATCTTTTAAGAAATAGGTCATTTTATTAAATGATAAGTTGTAAGGCAGACTCAACAATAGTTTCTCTCTTTGAGGAGCATTAGACCTAAGATAGTGGATCTTTTTTATTATGTGCAATACTTGGAATCAGAAGATCTACAACTCAGGGGCAAGACTATGGGATTAATCATCTCTCTGTCACTGAAGAGCCAATATATTGAGTGACTTTAGACTATTGCTATTAGAATTCAATATCCAGCTGATTTTATATCTGGGTTCTCTGTTCTGTTTCATTGGTCTACGTCTCCATTTTTGTGCCAGTACCATGCTGTTTTGGTTACTATACCTTGTAGCATAGCTTAAAGTCTAATAAAGTGAAGCCTCCAGATTTGTTCCTTTTTCTTAATGTTGCTTTGGCTATTTGGGCTCTTTTCTGGTTCCCAAGGAAGCATAGAATTATTTTTTCTACATCTGATCTTTGACAAAGCAGACAACAACATACACTGGGGAAAAGAATTCCTATTCAATAAATGATGCTGGGAAAACTGGATAGCCACATGTAGAAGATTGAAATAGGATCCAACATGAGAAAAGTGACACATCATGTACAGGCAGTGCATTGATCCAGCAATTCCACCACTGGGTGTTTACCCAAAGGAAAAAAAAAGACATTCTATAAAAAAGACACCTCCGCTCAAATGTTTATAGCAACACAATTCACAACTGCAAAGATGTGGAAACAACCCAAGTGCCCATCAATACATGAGTGGATTAATAAAATGTGGTATGTGTAAAAGATGGAATATTACTCAGCCATAAAAAATGGTGAACTAATACCTTCTGTAACAACCTGGATGGAACTAGAGATCATCATGCTAAGTGAAGTATTACAAGAATGGAAAAACAAACACCACATGTACTCACTATTAAATTGGAGCTAAACGATCAACACTCATGCATACATATGGCAGTAAAATTCAACAGAAATCAAGCAGGTGGTGGCAGGAATGAGTGAAATCATACCTAACAGATACAACACACACTATCTGGGTGATGGACACACTTATAACTTTGACTCAAACTGCATAAAAGTAATTCATGTAGCCAAAACATTTGTACCCCCACAATACTCTGAAATAAAAATGAATAAATTAAAAAAGTGTTTCTAGGAACCCCAATATTTTTAAAAGTTTAACATTTTTAAAAGAATGTTTCAGAGCAAGTTTATGAAAAATCAAGTTTTTCAAATGAGCATGAGTTTTATGTCAACAGCAAATATAAGGTCATCTACATTTAGCAAAAGTTGATCTTATATTAGAGGAAAACATTTTGAGTATGGTTGAATGTGCTAAAGATTTACAAATTGTTGTTGAAGAAAAAATTCAAATTTCATTTAAAAACATCTTTTGGACATTCTCTATATGATATTCAGAGGCCACAAAAAATAGCATGACATGATTTTCATCAAGAAGCTTATTAGCTTATTGGAAAGATTATATATGCATATATATATGTGTGTATATATATCACAAATTACACAACACTACAATATTACATGAAATAATAGTGTTATTTTATTTGCTGTTAGAATGTGTCTTGATAAAAGTGGGAGAGAATTGCATTTGGTCAGAGGTTTTATTTTTCATTTTTAAAATTTTATTTCTAATTATTATGGTACTATGTCTATAGGGTACATGTGATGTTTTGACACAGGCCTACGATGTGAATTAATGAAAAAATGAACAGAGACATTAATGGACACACTAATTAATGTGAAGGAGACAGATTCCACAGATCAAATTCAGTCAAGTTACTGAAGCAAACCAAAACAAGATTGCAGAATTACTATAATGTACTATGTAAAATCTCTAGTTTTCAACAAAAAATTATGAGCTATTCAAAGTGTATTAGTCAGAATTCTCCAGATAAGCAGAACCAACAGTATGCATAAATATAAAGAGAGATTTATTTTTAAGGAATTGGTTCACGTGATTATGGAGCCTTGGTGAATCCAAAATGTGATGGATAGGCTGGCAAGCTGAAGACTCAGGGAAGAATTGTAGTTAAATGCAAAGGCAGTCTGCTGGTAGAATTCCTTCTTTCTCAGGGAGATCAGTCTTTGCTCTATTAAGGTCTTTGACTGGTTAGATAAGGCCTACCCACATTATGGAAGGTAATTGCTTTACTCAAAGTCCATTGAAATAAATTTCAACCTCATCTATAAAACACCTTTACATAAATATCCAGAATGCTTGACAAAATATCCAGGTACTATGGCCCAGCAAGTTTACATATAAAATTAACATTCAGACAACAGAAAAATGTGACCTATACTTAGGAAATAAAAAACAGTCCATAAAAATTTTTTCAGGGTGGATTGATGGTGAATTTAGCAGTCAAAATTTCATAGCAAAAATTACACATATAACCAAAGAATTAAAGAAAATCATTAAAGAAATATATCAATGATAATGACTCATTAAATACAGAATATCAATAAATAGAAACTATAGAAAAGAACCAAATAAAAATTTTGGAGTTGAAAAATGAAATTTTACTAAATAGGATCAATAGCAGATTTTATACAGCAAGGGAATTAGTGAACTGGAAGACAAATCAATGGGAAATATCTTAAATACAGAGAAATAAATGATAAAAGAATATGAAGAAAGTCATCCTGACCTGTAGACAATATTATACATATGAAAATATGTTTAAGAGAGTCCCAGGAGAAAGATATGTAAGAGAAATGGGAGCATAAAAAAATTAAGAGAGATAATTCTAACTTCACAAATTTGATTTAAAAAAATTAATCAACGGATCCAAGTAGTTTAATAAACCCCAGGTAGGACAAAGCAAAGAGATCTGCACCTAGACACATCATAGTTATTATCTATTGAAAGCCAAAAACAAATAAACAAAAGACTCTTGAAAATAGCAAGAGAAAAGTGACTTATCATGTACAGGCAGCAATGATATAAACTTCTGACTTCCCATTTGAAACAGTGGGAAATATTAGGCAGTGAAATGACATATTAAAAGTACTGAAAGAAAAAAACAGCTGTCTGTCAAGAATATTCTGGAATGGAAAGCACAATAACTAAAATAAAATTTCACTAAATAGAATCAACAGCAGAGTTTACATAAAGACAAAGAATCAGTGAATTGGAAGACAGAGCAGTAAGAATTGAATGAAGTTATTCTTCAAAAATGGATATAAAAAGAATACATTCCCAGATAAATAAAAGCTGAGATAATTTACTGTTAATAGCACTGAAAGGGTGAAAGGAAAGGACTTGATGATCCAAATCCGTAAGAAGAAAGGAAGAACACAAAAAATGGGAAATATCTGGATAAATATAAAACATTAAGTAATATGCATTTTATAACTTCATATTCCTGGGAATAAAACTACATGTTAGACCAACACAAAGTAAAGGGGAAGAAATGAAGGTATAATGGCATAAAATTGCTGTATTTAATTGGATTTAAGGAATTTTAACATGAGGTAGACTTTGATAAGGTATACCTTATAATCCCTAGAGCAACTTCTAAGAAATAACTTTTAAATACACTATATAAAAAAATCAATAGAGGAACTAAAATGGTGCATTGAAAAATATTCGATACAAAAGAAATAAAAAGAAGAGTGAAGCAAAGCTTAGAGAAAATGAATAGCAAAATGGCAGACATAAATACACCATATGAATGCCATTAAATATAAATAGAATTAAAAACTCTGATCAAAAGACAGAGACTGTCAAACAAACTAGACAAAAAAAAGCAAAATCCAAAGCTATGTGTACAAGAGACACAGTTTATACTCAGACACATAAACAGGTCAAAAGCAAAAGGATAAAAATATATATTTTTTCAAATTATAGTCATAAGAGAAATGTAATGGCTACATTAATATTAGAAAACAACAAAGCCCCAAAATACATGAAGCAAGATCTAAAAGAATTGAAAGAAGAAATAGGTGATTCATTAATTATAGTTGGAGATTTTAATAGCTCCCTCTCAATAATTGCTAGAAAAACTAGATGGAGAATTGGCAAAGATATAGAAGATTTGAACAACATTAACTTGACCTAACTGACATTTATAAAATACTTCACCTAAAAATAGCAAAAATATGCATTATTTTCAAGATCACAGAGAACATCCTCCACAGAAACTACAGACTGAACCATAGAAAAAGTTTTGATAAATTTAAAATTATTGAAACAGTTCAAATTCAATATGTTCTCTAACCATAAAGAAATTGAACTAGAAATCAAAAGAAATAAAGGTGTGGAAATATCCCAAACAATTTAGAAATGAAATAATTTGCTGCTAAAGACACCGTAAGTCAAAGAAGAAATCACAAGAGAAATTTAGAGAACATTTTGAGCTACATAGAAATGAAAATACAACATATTAAAATTTATGGGGTACAGTTAAAGCAGTGCTTAGAGGCAAATTGCTTAGAGGCAAATTCGTACCTTCAAAGGCCTATGTTAGAAAAGACGAGTCTTAAATCAATAATCAAGTTACAAACTCAAAAAATTCGAGAAAGAAGAACGACTGAACCCAAAGTAAGCAGAAGGAAGGATATAATAAAGACCAGGGCAAAGTCAATGAAATAGAAATCAGAAAAACAAAAGAAAATCAATGGTAACTCATTTATTCTTTGAAAAAAATCAATGCAATTGAAAAACTTTAGCTTGACAAAAGAAAACAGAATGACCGAATGACAACGATCGACAATAAAATAGGAGACATCCCTTCCAATCTAGAGAAATTAAAAGAATTACAAGGGAATGTCATGAATATCTTTACGTGGACAAATTGGTTAACTTAGGTAAAATGGACAAATGCGTAGAAAGACGCATATTACCAAAACTAACTCAAGAAGAACTAGGAAATTTGCAAAGATTTGAAAGAGATTAAAAAAAAAAACCAAATAATTAGTAATTGAAGATCTCCCAGCAAAGAAAACTCCAGGCCTAAATGGTGTCACAGGTGAATTATCTAATATGTAAAGAAAAAAAAAATATTAATCCTACCCAAACTCTTTCAGAAAATAAAGAAAAAGGAAACACTTTCCAAATCATCTACAAGTCTAATATCCCTCTTATACTAACACCATACAGAAACATATCACAAGTATAGGCCAATATTCTTCATGAATACAGATAAAAAAAAACTGTAATAAATTTTAAAAAACCCATTCCAGCAACATATAAAATAGATTATACATGATGTTATAGTGGGGCTTATTTCAGGAAGGCAAGATTAATTTATCATCCCAAACCAACTAATGTAATAGATGATATTAATAAAGGACAGAGAAAATACATTTGATAAAATTCACCACCTATTTATGATTAAAAACTCTCAAAAATGTTAGAAGGGAACATCCTCAACCTGGCAAATAAACACAACATGGTATATTCACACGATAGGATACTATTCAGTAATAAAAAGGAATGGATGACTACTGATCCATGGGTGAGCCATAAAACATGCTAAGAGAAAGAAACCAGCCATTTCTGAAGCAAATAGGAACTTAAGCAATAGTCCATTCAATTCAAGTCTCTGAATGAAAGTAATACAGGCATCTGGAGTTTCTGCTGCAAACCTTTGCATATTCCGTCCCATTCAAGCAGAGCTACATCAACCAGTATGTTTTCAGTTGTTTGCTGATTATGGAGCATTTCCATCTAATACCAGGGATTCTCAGTAAATATTCATATTCTCCGGGAGCTAGTTTCAATTGATCTTTAGCTTCTTCAGCAATAACTTCTCACTTAAATTAAATTTTGAGAGTTCATGTTTCTTGTTTCCTGTGCTCTGTATCTTTAAACAGTTCACTTTTTTTTTTTTTTTTTTTTTTTTTAGGGTAACAGGCAGCGGATTCATTCTAATTCACGTCACCACCAACTGTTCTGTCAACCCATGGTCTAACAAAAATTAACAATAAGACTGATTCTGATACTTGATTAACAGGTGTCTCTCCTTAGTGAGCAAGGCAACCATCAACAGGAGACCTGCTTCAGTCTCCTGGGAAAGTGTGAACATGACAGTAAACAGCCGACATCAAAGACATTTCAATTCTGCAACAAGCCTTTCTGTTTGGGTAAGTGATATACACCCAAACAAAACATTAATCAGAAGATTCATTTCATCTCCCTAGGGAATCTGAGCTATAGCAGACTAATCCTGCTCTCCTCTCTCAGTGTGATTTTGAACAAGAAGGAGAAGAGTATTCCTTTAAGGAAATATAGAGGCTGAGATAGCATCTTACATTTAGTATGGATTTCATGGTAATAAAAAGAGTCTTGCAGCAAGTAAATATTTAAACATTGTAAAATCTGAATGCCTTTTTTTAATTAGGCCCATCAACTTGGGGCTATATTTGTGTTCATCTCTTTCTGGCTGGTTTCAGTTAATGCAAACTTGAGAATGGTAGAAGATAGAGCATTTACATTGTGTACATAAGGACTCTTTGACCTGTTTGAGTGTAGAAGTTTGTTTAGCCATTCGTTTTCCACGATATCTTAAAATATAAAATAAAAAAGGAGACACTAGCAGTAAAGTCTGAAAGTGGGACATGCAAAGATGGCAGTATTTGCCTTCCAGGGATGAGGAGAAGGCCACTGTTATAGTAGTTTTGACCTATTTCATGCATTTGTTTGGAAATGTCAATGATTTGTTGTAGTATGCATGGAGGCCACGTACAATTGACAGAGGATGGCCCTTTGGTCTGTATGTTCATCCTAATGTTTACTCTTGCAGAAACAATGAATGCAAGTCACCCTATCTCCCGTCCTTCATTAATGCCCCTGCTGTTACTGCTGGGCATATCGGTGATGTATATAGCATAGGCCCCAGGGAGGATGTGTAGTGAGTTGTTATGATTTGGCCATATTCTTTCCTGAATCTCATATAGGAATAAAAGGTAGTGTTTAGAGTGGCTGTGTTTTCCTGGACCACATTATACAAGAATCCAGTTCCTGCTTAAATTCTAACAACCCATGAAAAAATTAAAGCCTTAAACCCAAGTTCATTTTCCTGCTTTGCTAAAGATGATAATCTTGTTATAAGTGCTATTTAAAATTTTAATATTTGAGCTAAAGTAGCACATAGGAAGTAGATTTTTTTTAAAGATGAGATGCTATTTGTAATTTGAAAGTGAATGAACATATTTTCCTCTAAATCTTGAAGCATATTTAAGTCTGAAGTTAATCAAATATAGAAACACTAATAAATTGCCTTTGGAAATCATGTGTTCATAGAAACCTAATAATGGGAAGTGTCTTACAAGACAATCTCTTAGAAAGCTAATAAATACTTTTTTTAAAAAAACAAAAATCTTTATGGAGAGGTGAAATTTCATTTTTCTTCCAGTGATTATATTGTCTTCCTTTACAACCATTTCCATAATGAAGGTGTTCCTTTCATCCTATAGCAAAGTCCTTTATTGAGGATATACTTCAGCATCTTGGTGCCCTCCTCTTTCTGCAACTAAACAAAGGATCAAGAAATAAGCTATGTCTTTTGTTTATTTGTTTTGTTGTACTGAAAAGGAATATCATGGCAGGAAAGGAGAAAATAATCTCTTCAATTTTTGCTTACCAAGGAAGGTAGGCTCAATGCTTATGAATAACTTTCACCCTATGAATGTATTGTAAATACTGACTATATTTTATTTGTATATTTTCAATGTATGTGTGAATTAATTGCATTCTTAGTGATAAGACAGCATTTTTTTTTACTTAATATTTTTTATCTTTAGTATAATAGGAAGTTGACTACTGAAGTCTATGGTATAATGCTTTTCTTTTATGAGCAATGTAAGCTTCTGCAAAATGAAATTTATCATTATCATTATTATTTCACTATCTAATGTCATGTATACCCAGAAAGTAGTGATTCTATTATATTGAGAGCTAGCAAGACACTCCTTAGAATGTAGTGGCCAAGTTTAATTTTTATAGCTAAAAGTTTTTGATTAGGACCTTTAAATAATTCAGGACAAACAGCAGAAGATAGAAAAAGTTTGTTAATCAGATTTTAAGGAAACATGGAACCTAAACATAGAACATAAAACCTGTATGTTTTAACTTGCCGAGTAGAGAGCTAAGAGGGGACTTGTCTTTTCACCATTCCAAAACAACTGATTGAATATGTATGTTCTGTGATATACAAACTGAGCTAAATCAGTTGTGTCATTGAATTCAGTTAATCAAAATGATTAATCTGGTAACTACTCAGAGATAATCCTAAAATGGTTTAAAAGACAATGAAAAGAAGTAAGATTACTATTTACACTGAGAACAAAAATTGGAGGACTAATTTTTCTGTAATACTGTGGGGGAATTAGAATGAACAGATTATTCAAGATTTCGCCAGGTATTGGGTCACACATTACTTTAATGCCAGACTCATAACACTGTAAGTCTTCATCCCATTTGACTCTGGGAACATTTTTTTCCTACTATGATTTCCCTCCTAATTATTTCTGGAAACTCCTTGGGCATGTTTACAAACTCATCCCATTGTTCTGTAGATACTAATCCTGGCTCTGGCTCTGGACTCCTCTGGACTCCTGATCCCATGCACTCTCTCTGGCCACCCTGATTGATACACTACAGGCTGCTTCTCTCTCCTATATGGTTTTGTTCTAAATATGGATCAGGCCCTTCCTTTAATTCCCTACAGACCACCTTGAGGAGGCTGTAACTCTTAGTAAGACTTTTTATTAATAGGTTTAAGACATAAAAAGAGAAGAACTACCAGAGATTCATTTACAATGGCTCCACAATGCCCTTATTGTATCAATATGTGACTTTCCTCTCTGGCTTTTGACCTCTAACTGAGAAGAGTTTCTCCCCAACTGCCAGCAACAGTAGCACACCTCCAGCTCAGGGTCTGTGCCTACTAGACCCCCAAGACTCAGGGAGATTTTCCTACCTCATGTCTAGCTAAGGCCACCATCTCAAACTTTGGTGCTCATCTTTTCTGAGGTAGTTTCAAAGTAGATCTTTATTTTCATTTCTTTCTGGTGAAATCGCAACTTGACCCACAGATCCTGTGACCTCAAAACTGAATGAAATAATAGTTAGACATCAGCATATACCCCAAAGTCCAGGTAGTTTAGACTTACGTAATGCCAGAGCCTAATCCCAAATTGGGTAGTGCCAAGGTCAGTCCATTTTAAGATCTCTCTTACCCAGGTTCACTTTGTTTGTAAGAAGGTAAAAGAGCACATGTAAGGAAAAAGAAGAATGTCTCATGTGTTTGTTAAACCCTTTAATCAAAATCAGATAATTCAGGTGTTTATATAATCAACTCCTCCCATTACTATTAAGAGACAAAATATCCATTATAGTATCTTATTTGATGGCATACATTGATATGTACACAGGTCTAGGAAAGGCTTAATTTTAATAGTCTTATGATCTTAGCCCATATAAAAAAACAGTCATAAATAAATTGTAGTATCAGATGTTCCTGGCATGCATTCACTTCTCATCTAATGTGCTTCTTTCCATTTTTTTATAGGAGAAAATAGAGCAACAGAGCTGGAGAAATTAATTTTCTTTAAGATAAAGTCAAAAGAGTATTTACCTAACCATTTCAATATTTCAATTTTTCCTAAACAATTAATTTTCTTTTATTTGCCTCTTCTAAACCACAGAAATAAGAGAAAAATAGAACAGGATGAAGAGTACTGGAAAAACAAAGAATACATGTACTTACTATTAAATTGGAACTAACTGAACAGCACTCATGTGCACAATAGGAAGTAAAACTCAACATAAATCAAACAGGTGGGAAAGGGGAGAGGAGGATGGGTGAAATCATACCTAATGGGTACAACGTACACTATCTGGGAGATGGCAACACTTATAACTTTGTCTCAAGCAGCACAGAAGCACTCAATGTAACCAAAACATTTATACCCCCATAATATTCTGAAATAAAAAAATACCATACACATACACACATACACACACACACACATATATATATGTAGCCCGCCAGGAGTGGTGGCTCACGTCTGTAATCTTAGCACTTTGGGAGGCTGAGAAGGCAAGATCACTTGAACCCAGGAGTTCAAGACCAGCCCAAGCAACACAGCAAGATCCCATCTTTACAAAAAAACAAAACAACAAAGTGGAGCATAGTGGTACACACCTGTAGTTCCAGGTGAGGCAGGAGGCTGAGGCAGGAAGATCACATAAGCCCAGGATTTTGAGGTTGTAGTGAACTGTGATGATGCCACTGTATTCTATCCTACACAACAGAGCAACACCCTATCTCAAAAAAAAAAAAAAAAAAAATCTGTACACACACACACATTTATACTGCCATTGGAATGTCTACAGTATTGATGGGAGTATATATTAGTATCATCTTTCTATGGGGAACTTTGACAATGTAAAAATAGTAGCTTTTAAAAATTTCCCATCTTCTTTTTCTCATTTTAATGTGCACACCAAGTCAGTGTTTGCAACATATTTGAAAAAAATTTCTAGAACAAAAATGCGTTCAAAGCAATACATTTCTAAATGCTGTTCTGTAACATTAAGTAAATATTTGAGGGTTTTGATTGCTCCATAAATAAATAAATAAAAATTTCACGTCTTTAAAACAGTTATTCCACTTGAAGAAATAATTTTGAAGAGGTAATTAAATATATGAAAAGGATACGTGTGTGTGTGTGTGTGTGTGTGTGTGTGTGTGTGTATAGCCCGCCAGAAGTGGTGGCTCACACCTGTATTCTTAACACTTTGGGAGGCTGAGAAGAGAAGATTGCTTGAGGCCAGGAGTTCAAGACCAGCCTGAGCAACACCAGCCTGTGTATACACATACACACACACACATGTATGTACTGTAATTGATAACATTTTTTAACAGCCAAACAAAAATTGAAGTAACCTAAATATTCAACAATGGAGATATAGCTTTATAGATTACAGTGTCTCCAGCTTATAATGTTATACATATTTTTAAATTATTTTTTCAAAAAAGTTTAGACATCTTAGGGAATGCTTACACAGTAATATAAATTGAGATCTCAAATACAAAATTATATAAGTAGAAGGACAGGCTCAAAAATTTATAAAAGTATAGTTAGAAGTGGCTATATCTGTAGGATGGAATTTGGGTTTTATGTTTTTTCTTAATAAGTTTCAATATTTTAGCAATAAATACATATTAGTTTTCTGGTCAGAAAAAAACACATATTTAAAAATATTTCCTCCATTAAGTGAAATAGTAAACCAGTAATTTCATCTAGGATAACATATATCATTGTCAGTAAGGAGCACTGATAAACTGCTTTTAAGTCCTAGTTCTGCCTGCAGACCAGTGGCTCCATGTGCCACGCTGAGATCCACACCCCATGGACCTGTGTGCTGGTGCTGGGTCACGTACCCCAGCCCCACATGCCAGCCAGCAGGCCACGCCCCCACAGCACCATGGCACACCATGCCTGTGATCTACTATTATAAGATGATACGGCAAAAGATAAAGTTGGAAAATAAGTGGCGATCAAACAATGAAGTCTTTATTAAAAATACTGAGTTACTCGGATTTTACCCTAAAGCTCTTGATAAGACACTGAAGAGTTTTAGACAAGTACATGACATGGACAAATTTGCATTTTGGAAAGATCAGTTTGTTTCCGTGTGGAAGACTGAGGACTATGTGCATGGGTCGGAGGCAGTGCAAAGGGGGAGGAGGACAGTCCGAAGGCACAGAGATAAATTACGAGGCTATGAAAATAGTCCAGGTGAGATATGACATGGCCTGAATTGAAAAAGAAGCAGCAGGGTTAGAGAATAGAGGACATATTTAAAAATCAGAGAGGTACAGTCAATGAGAATTTAGAAGTTGATTGAATATGGCAGGTAAGTGAGAAGAAAGGGACTGAAATTAATGTGTGGTTTCTATCTTGGGTCACTGATGGATGGTGTATTAGTCTGCTTGGGCTGCCATAACAAAATACCAGATTTGGGGGCTTGAACAACAAAAATTTATTTCCCACAGTTTTGGAGGCTGGGAAAACCAAGATCAAGGTGCCAACAAGACAGGTTTCATTCTGAGGCCAAGTGTCTTGGTTTGCAGACAGCTGCCATCTCACTGTGTGGCCAGGTGACGTCTTCTTTGTGCCCATGCAGGCCAAAAGAGAGAACAAGCTCCGTCTCTTCTTTTAAGGGTACTAATCCTATCAAGACAACCTCACCCTTAGGATCTCATCAAACCCAATTGCTCACCAAAGACACCATCTCCAAATACCATCACATTGGGGGTTAGGGCTTTAATGTACAAATTTGGGGGAAGACACAGTTCAGACCATAGCAGATGATAATGTGAAAACTGTGAAGAGAAAAAAAGGAGAAAGACAAGTTTGCTCAGCAGGCATTGGGGGAAAGGCTGAAGAGTGTTAAGTTTAATTTTAGATAAGATGATGTTTAATTTCAAGTGCCTTTAGGAAATGCAGATGAAGATTTCTGGAAGATCCCTGGTTATGGAAGTATAGAGTTTTCAAAAGAGGGAAGGCAAAAATTGAGTAGGAAGTCATTTGTTTATTGCTGATACACCCATAGAGAAACGGAGCTTGTGTGACAGAAAGAGGACCACTGAGGGATCCCTTGGGAGCCCTGAGACCTGGCCACATATGAGGGGAGAGTGAAGGAGACTGAAGATAGGCAGAGGGAAGGAAGAGAAATAAAAATCTGTGTTGTTATGGAAACAAGGGATGCCATGGTCATCATCCATCGTAGGGCCAAATAAGGATTCTGCCCATTACAGGTAGGCATTATAATAGAATGCCCCTGGGGAACCTGTTGCTGTGACAATGTCTCTATTGTGCAGCAAGTTTCATCAGCTCTGCCCATCCCTTGTTGTGCTGTGCCTGGGAATAACCCTGAATAATTTGCCTGCTCCATTAGTCCTTGCACTGCAGAGAAGGACCCTGTTTTGCTCTCATTATTTAACCCAGATAGTAGAAACCCAGGCAAAATCTGTACCTTTTCAGATGCCATCTGTGACCCATAGTTGACTCTTTCTGACCCAGACCACCTTCTTGAACAAGGCCTCTTGGGACATATGATTCCGATTCCTGCCCCATTTCTCTGTGTATATCTAATTTCCCAGACCTGCCCTCTCTAAAGCGGATCTATCCTACTGCTTATGGAGGGAGATCCCGGCTCCTGTTTGGGTCCTTTATGTGTTTGATGTATTTTATTTTATGATCTGCTTCTTAATTCCTCTATTCCCTATAGCTTTTGGAGAGCATTCTTTGAACAGGGGCTCCTGATTTCTTAGAATTACTTTTTAAAGGCAATTATTGCTCATGTTTGCAAGTCTAACTTTACTTTTTTAAAGACCAGAAAGAGAAAAACAGATAAAAGAATCCGCTTAAGCCCAGAGGAAGCATTCTGGGAAGAGACGCGGGCTGCCCTGTGACTGTGCATTTTAAACGGGAGCCTCTCCTCATGATGAGAATTACCTTGGCCCGGGCTAAGCATTCCCAGTGGACTCTTTCCACTTAAGCTTTTTATTAAAAAAGTAAATTGGGATTATTGTATTCCCTCACTTTACTTTGGAAGCAGAAATTTTAAATTAATTGTGGTCTAAACTGATAGCAAACAGAGAGGTTCTGATAGCAGTCTGGCAGCCTCTTGTTTAGCCAACAGAGAGTTTGGTTATTGCTGCTGGGAATGGCTTGGCCAAAATATTTTTAATTTACATTTTTTATTTCCTCTAATGAAGGATTGAATTATGACTTACTAGAAAATCCCCAGTGTTATGGAGAGAGAGATGTTGACTAACTTCCTCTGACTTACTGGAGTGGAGCTATTTATTTGGAGCTCGGTTTTAAGTTGCAGGGGTGACATTCTGAAGGATTTCTGTATTTGGGGTAGCTTTGTCCAGAAAATGCCTTTAGCTCCCTTCAGGAGTCATCATGTCAGCACAGTGGGTGGTACTGTAAAAGATAAGAAGCGCATTTCTGTACCAGTTGCTTGTGTGGCACTACTGCAATGCCCACACTGGTAGGATCAATCCCTATGGTTTGGTCAGGAACTCCCTCAGCCCTTTTGAACTTGCCTCTACCTTGGCAAGTAAGGAAATCCCAAATGTCAGCCTGTCTATATAGCCACCAGCTGCCAAGAGATCAGTCCCCAATGGACAGGACAAATTGTTAACAGTAATCTCTGTGATACAGCAATAGCTTTCTGCATGCTGCATAGCGGAGTTGGGGAAAATGTGGATGCTGCACAACATAATTACTGGCCTGGAAATTTTCCTTCTGTGGGCAGATGGTAAGATCAAGAACAAAGATAGACGTGTCCTTTCAGAAACCAAGGGCAATGGTTACACAGTAGACTTAGGGAGCAGCCACTAGAGTAGACAGCTTTAGGTAAAAGTCAGTGAAGTATATTAAAAGAACTTATTTGAATCCAGACAGCCCAAGTGAAACACCTTTTGAGAATATTGGGTCAAATCTCACTACAAACACACTGCATGAAACAGAGCGGATAGATCAGGTTTGCTCATGTCCTGAAACAACTGCATCCTAGACATTTCCGTATTTTAGGGAAAGAGTTTAAAAAGAAAGAGAACAGCACCCAAACTGAGAGCAGAACTCAAGCAGAACGACCTTGGAATAACATTTACTCTGTGACTCCAGTTTTCTGAAAACTGCAAAAATATTTTTTTGAAGTTACCTATTAGAGAAATCTTTCCTGGAGCTTATTTTACAGTTTCATTATTGGTGTAATGCCAACCAGTATATGGTATCTCAAGGTGTATGTTTGTTTATACCGACCTCATACATAACTGCTGCACTCCCCGGCTCTTATAGCAAAGATAGAGCATTTTCCTGAGGTTTGGATGAGACATGCTGTGGAGCACACTTAATAATTTTTTATTTTTTTCTAAATAGAAGGATTTTTTTCAAGCACTAAGACAAGTAACACATGGAAAATAACCTTTTATGTTTGTAGAAAACAGTTCCCATTTGGTAATGCACACTGTAAGTTGAAAGATGGCATTCTGGCTTTTCCAATTGCTTCAAAAAGACGCCCCATTTCCTATTTATTGTTTCTGTTTGGCAAACCTCAGATTCCTAAAAGAAAGAGAGAGATAATTTCCTAAAGAAATTGAATTTTCTTTCTGAATAATTAAGGCCTTTAAAGTCCAATATTTAGAAAAACTTTAACCACAAGCTTACAAAATAGAAAGATTAAGAAACATTTTTTATATCACACAATTTAAGCCTAAAAGACAACTGAAAATTGTCTCTTTCCTTAAATTGTTTAGATTATATGGTACGGAAACAGGTTTGCTCTTAGAATTTCCTGTTTATTGGGTTGGACGTATCGGTAGACAATAATTACCTATGAGAAATAATGAGAGTCCCTTAACATTGCAAATTCAAAAGTTGCTTTGCCAACAAATGGCAAAGCCTAGATAATCACTGCTCTGCATGTCCAAAGATTAAGTATAAAACCAACGAAGGGGGCAGTTGTCCTTGTCGTAGTCCTAAGTGAAACAGGTATGAGTAAGAGAACTGAGGGCCACAGGTCAGCCATGCTCCAAATGCCATACAAGTGATGCAACTTTGAGGACCAGGAAGTGCTGATAATCCTAAGCCTGTGTCACACTGATATCGCTCAATACCTGCTGTCAAGCATGTACATTTATAAAGACACCCATAATAGTAGTCATGCTTTATGTTAATTTTTGGAATGAATTGAGTGTCCTATATTCTTTCTTACCCTGTTTTATCATAAAGTATTCAGATGAGAATATCCCCCTAGAAAATACATATCTATTTCCAAGGCTTAAGAGGGAATTAGATTTTAGATAAGAAAGTACGAGTCTTCAGAGCACTCTGATTTCCTTAAATGTAGTGTCTTTCTGACATCTGTATGAGAAGACCTATTGATAATGTTACAAGTTTATTTTGTTTTAAGAGTGTTTTACCTAATAATACAAAGATTTGCTGGACCCACTCATGCATAAGTGACAAGGGAGGAAATGGCTGTCCTTTATCTTGAACTATGAAAGAGAGTGGTCTGGGTCTCATATCATTTGGAGATGAAGATGTGCGTTGGGATCTATGCCGCCCAGTTGCCTGTACTGTCATTCTTCGGGAGTGGAAAGCATGCCTTCCTCTTCGTTCCTCTCTGTCTGCAATGTGGACTGAGCTCCCAATCTTACTCTCAATTCTCCTGTCCCTTCCAATCTTTATTTTGGATGCTGAGCTATGACCTTATATTATCGATGATATTTTAAAGATTAAAACCATAGATAATGTGCCAGCTCCTACTGATTACGACATCCTCAGAAGCAGGGTGATTGTGGGTGGAGAGCAGGAAAGGGTAGAGTGAGTTTCTGCCTAGGAACGTGACTTCCCAGGGAAAAATGTGCATGACAAAGGAGGAAGGCCTTTTCAAAATGTAGTCGAAATATTGTCATCGAACTACCAACCTTAAATTCATACTACAAAATATCTGTGACTGAGCCACTGTCCAACTGCTTGCAAATGGTTTCTCTTCCAAGAAGGAGGTAATGAGAATTTTATTCTAGAAATTCCCTATTTCAAACAGAATTCTGTAGGAGGCACAGGTCTCTTTATATGTTATTAAATCTCTCGCTGATGATTTTTTCTCCTGAAATTTGACCTAAGGTTTTCATTGGAAACTATTGAATTCTGAGTTGATTTAGAATGCTTAACAACTTAGATGAGCTGCATCACCTTGAATTAGGTTTCATATTCCTGGTCCCGAAGTGTGTTTCCAACATCTGCAAAAGAATCTGGGACCTTTTGTCCTTTGCCATCAGCCTCACCTCTCTGTGCTGTGGCTATGTTTCACGCAGCAACATGTAACAGGTTCCCTTGTTTCCAGCAGGGAAAGAAGAAAATTGGAAGCTCTTTTTTTTCGACTTCATGATTCCAGCCAGAATATACAGAGAACTTAAAGAAGTTTATGGATTGTTCCTGCTCCATCATGTCCTTCGACGTCCCAGCTTATACTTGCTCTTTAGGGAATGCACTACCAATTGCCTAAATGCAGTAGGAGAACTAAACAGCAATTTTAATAAATAGGGGAAACAGATGGAAGCAAGAAGCTCTTGCAAAGTTAAAAGAATTGTGTGCTTAATAGACTAAATGCTTAATAGCAGTAATAGCTGCCAAGCCACCACATAACTCACTAATATGCATGAACCATAACAGCAGTAAGAGAGGGACTGCTTTCAGTCTCAAGGACTTTCCTAAAAATTCAAGGTTGTAAGAACCTAACCTAGAGAATAATTACTTGTCCAGACGTGATAACAGACTCTGGCAGAGCAAAAATGACAGCTTGATTCACAGACAAATATAAGTCGGTCTTGGATGTCTGGCTTCCATTTTTCTGTGGAGAGAGAGATGTCTTTAAAAAGCCTCAGCAGTGAATATCCTGTCAGTTTAAAAGGTCAGACACTGAAGTGTATCAGAAGAGATGATGCTGCACAGACCATTGAGAGAAAAGAAAATGATTTCATTATCCCCGTTCATCTGCTATAGATTAATTCAGTCTCCATCATTGCGGCAATTAAGGCAGTTTTGTAGTCCTGTCCTGACCCAGTTGAGGTGGAACAAGGTAATAAAAAACAGCACCAGGGAGGAGGGCTACTAGGCTGAGTTAATATTTCTTAGGAACAAATGCTGTTAGGAACAGAGTTTGGGGTTGATACATTCAACTGCAGTGGATTAAGAAAAAAGAGCAAAAACAAAAACATTCCCTAAAAATATTTCCCTATATGTTAGAAGGTGAGATTTGCATCTTGGATACCCAGTGAGCCATACCAGGGCTTGAAAATAGTCAGGTGAAAGACATTTTTCTATTCCCAGCACGTATGTGGATGGGGGGATGCAGTAATGTTCAGAGGATTTCTATCCTCCAGGTCAAACCAAGGGCTGATTTTCTGCCAACCTGAGCTTCTCAGTAGTTTAAGTGCAGCATCTAGAAAGAGGACATAATGGATCCTCCTAAACTAGCTCCATCTGATTTTGTTTGCTCAGGCACTCCAACTTAAAACCTTCATCATCATGCTTAGCTACTCTTCTAGCAGTGCCAACATTAGTTGCCAGTTTACATTCATTCTACTTCTACCGCCTTCACAGTGTCTTCTTTATCTCTTCCCTTCTCTGCATTCCCACTTACACGATCCTCATAGAAACCCTCAGCACTCCTCACTTGGACAGCTACAATAGCTTTCTAACTGGCTGCCCACCTACCCTTTCCAAACTCTAATGCATTCTACTCACAACCAACATATTAATCTTCCTAAAGCTTATCTTTAATCATGTCACCCCCTTGCTCGAAAATGTCAAATGGCTTCCCAGTGACTACTAAATTAAATACTAAGTTATCGCCCTAACATTCAAGGCTCCCCAGAGTAAGCCTTAGCCAGTCATTTGTGCCTCGTTTTCCATTAGTCTTCCATGGCCCCTAAACCCTGGTCAATCCAGACTATGAGCTGATCCTTAGATACATTTCCTGGAGTAGTATTTATGCCTCTGCTCATTCTTTCCCTTGTTGGAATGCCCTTTTCCCTCACTTAGAATTCAATCCAAGCTCAGGGAACATTTCTTTACTTCACTCTACTGAACATAATTTCTCTCCATTGTCTGTACCTCTTTTAAGGTACTAATCATAACCCTATGGAATAATTAAAAGACTACAGTGACTCGAGTATGATCTGCTCAAATCTGTCTCTTTTGAATTGAGGCAAGATAACTAATCTTTCAAAAACCTAAGTTTGCATAATCAAATTCAACAAATATTTATTAAGATCTTATTCTATGCTTGGAATGTATCAATGAACAAATTAAATACCTTACAATCTAGAGGGAGGAGACAGACATGTAGGCATTTCAAAACATACAAATAAACAAGAAAATTATATAGCATAAGTTGGTAAGTGTGATTTTAAAAACTAGAACAGAGTAAAGGGGATGAGGGAGTCAGGGCAGGTTGCACTTATAACTTGGGTTGTTAGGGTAGGCCTCATTACAAAGACAACATTTAAGCAAAGTCTTAAAGGCAATAAAGAAGTTCGCCATATGTCTATCTAGGGAAAGTGCAATCCCAGCAAAGGAAACATCCCTTACAAGGGCCCTGAGGCCTGTTGTGTTCAAAGAAGAGCAAAGAGTCAGGTGCATCTAGAGTAGAAGGAGCAAGAAAGAAAGTAGAAGAAAATGAGGTCAGAGAAATAATGAGGGCAGAGATCAGGACGTGGAGGGCCTTGTAGTTAATTCTTTGTAGGACTCTGTTTTTTATGCTGAGTGAAACAGGGAGGAACCGCAGGTTTTTGATACATCCTGAGTAGAGAAGTGACATGATCTGACTTGCATGTTAAAAGGATCACTCTGACTGCTCTGTTGAGATGACACTGTGGGCAGGCAAAGATAGAAGCAGGGAGATCTGTTAGAAATAGAATATTATTAATACATGAATCTGAGATGAGATGATGATGGCTTACGTTAAAGTGATAGAGATAAAAGTCATGAGAAGTGATCAAATACGACCATATTTTCAAGGCAGAGTCAATGAGATTTCCTTGTTGACTCAATGTGGTATGTAAATAAAGGAGTCAAGAATTCCTAAGATTTTTGTCCAAATGGCACAATGAATTTACATCAAATGAGATGGGGAAGACTTTGGGTGAAACCATTTGGGGAGAAAGGCAAATAACAAAGTTTCAGTTTTTAACATACTTTGAGCTTGAGATTTCTACTAGGTGTCCAAGTTGAAAAGTTGAGTAGACAGATGCATCCAATTATAACAGTGGAATAAGTCTTACAATACCCAACAAAGAGTTGACCTGAAGACAAAATATGATAAGATTATATGTGCAAATTTCATATGATTCACATATGCTACCCTGCATTTAATTTTATTATTTTGTGTGTATGTGATGTGTGTATATTATATATCTATTATATATTCTGTATCTTATTGAAGCCAAAGCTATGATAATTTTACTTTCATTCATTTTGAAAAAAATTTGTTGCTTATCTTTTGTTACAAAGAATGCATCTTTATAGTAGAAAGTGTAGAAAATAGCAATAGTCACACAAAAGAAAGTTAGAAATATCCATCTGTTATCACTTCACCCAATGACAGAAACTGCTAACATTTCAGAATATATTCTTCTTGAATATTTCTTTACTTGACTTATTCCTTGGGGGTCTCTTACTTTTTGTGTATCTTCCCATAATTTTATTATAATCCTTTGCATTGATGTGTTTAAAATATTCATTCAATTGAAATACATATCTCAGGTTTTCAAAGAATAACCTTCTTTAAAAGAGACACAGAGAACTCTATGCTTTCCTGATTATTTTATAATTTCCTGTATTTCCTTGGATGATTAAACTGAAACTCGGATCCAAGATTTTCAAATTAAAAAAAAGCATATTTTTTTAAATTTAAAAAAATATATTATGGTTACATAATTGTTATATATATCTCTTTCTTGGCATTATACCTTCAATATAAAAAAACAAATATTTTATTTCAGAATCCCTTGCTGAGGGTCTTAATAATTGCCACATACCCACTGATACCAACTGTGTGGATGATTTTGTCATGAATTTTTAACATCATGCTTGATTCTATTTTATGTTTTAATTCTTGTTTTTCTTTGTTCTTTTATTCCTAATTTATACTGCCTAATTACATCTCATGTGCCTTTTTAAGTTTGTTTGTTTTTTTTTTTTAATACTTTCTGGAACAAGGTACCAATCAAACAACTAATAAACAAGCCAATAAATAAATAACAGATTTATACCATGTACACGGGTCTTAAACATAAATTACTGCTAATGGTCTGGCTCCCAGATGAGATGGAGGAAAGGATATTTACACACAGTATGACAACTTTAAACACTCTTATAATTCCAGTTTGCATACTTTGGAAAAATTTGTTTTTTGTTTCTTAGATTGGGTCACTATAGGAAAAAAAATGTATTCCACACTTCCTCTAGCCCATCCTTTTCCAGTGGGAAGCAAAAAAACATAATGATTAGTCAAATGTTGTTACAAAAGCCAGCACCTATGTCATCCAAGCTGCAATGTTACAAGTTTATTGCTGTTATTATCGTTACATTTGTGTTTTCTGTAGTCATTTTGCTTGGTATTTATTTTTGAAGATAAAATTGTCTCGAACAGAATTCTGGCAGACATTCTATTTATAGTAGTAAAATTAAGTCAAACAGGGATTTTAGTTATGACTAATAGTTCGGCTATACAAATATTTTATACCAATAAATGCAGTAGATCCATTAGTGAAAAAAATAATTATCTCTAATCCCTCATGGTTCATTCTGTACAGATACAAGGAATTAATATTTATGGGGAAAATAATAAAAAGATGTGAACTTCTACACAAAATATCATATAGGCTTAGATAAAATAAAATGTAATTTTAAGCATAGGGTAGCAATAGATAAGAATGGGCAAAGGAAATATGCATATAGAAGACAAACATCATCATAAGAGCATTAAGGAAGCTCCAGGGTAAATACGGGTCCATAGTTAGAAAAACTGACTCTGTAGGTTCTTAAACTACCCATATTTTTGCTGTGGAGAAAATGCCTCACCCTCAATCTGACAAAGGGAGCTAAAGAAATGATTTTGACAAGGCAGCAAAATACAATAAAAAAGTATCCTGTGAAGAAGATTGCCACATTGGGTATTACATTATTTTAACATGAGGAATAAAAATGAGATTAAAGAGTGACATTTGGGGAAATGAAGCCATAAGAAATCCACATTTTAAAGAGCAATGCAAACAGATGAAGTGTAAAGTGACAGTGTTATTATTTTTTGTTATTAAGATTATTGCAGTGGTAGCTTTATGTTTGGACTCACTCTTTTTATTCATATTGAAGCCTTACTCTTTTGAGTGCTAGAAATAGAAAGATCAGGGGACAAATGAGTCAACTGTGCCTCAACTTAAATGTCATTGGCACTGAACTGATAGAGACCACTAATGGAGCAGACAATTCATTCTCATTTCTACTTGACTAAATTACCTGTGGTCCATACAAGGAAAAAAATAAAAAGATATAACAAATGGCATTCCTCACAACTTGGGATCTGGCTAACAAAGAGTTTTGAGTGTCAGGGTATCTGCATTCTGACAAGCAG
Source organism: Indri indri (assembly GCA_004363605.1). Taxonomy (NCBI): domain Eukaryota; kingdom Metazoa; phylum Chordata; class Mammalia; order Primates; family Indriidae; genus Indri; species Indri indri. The sequence goes on along the minus strand of RJWJ010000617.1, from coordinate 32,778 downwards.
CAGCAACAACAATGCACTTCCAATCTAACAAAATACCAGTTATTAATTCAAGTGATAACTCCCTTTGGCCAATATGTATAGTCAACGCTGGGTAGGACTGTTGGTGAACCATGTCCTTAGCATCCTTGAGGCAGGTGAAAAAAGAATCTCTGCAACCTGCCACCATCTCTGTCTATCATTCAAGAGCTTCCTCCATCAAGTTTGATTATAATTCACAACAAAACGTCTAGGAGCATTTCAAATGAAGTGGTCTAAATATGCTTAATGATATCTTCAATTTGGATTCAAAAGGAAAGTTACTTAAAGGATAATGTTTATGGCTTCAGGGGCATACATGGAAATAGAAGTAAATGGCTTTTCTAGTAAATTAAATGCCAAAACCAAATTGAAGTATTTGACATGCTGGGGGGAAATGTAATTTATTACAAGTGGGCCACAGATTGTGGTAAAATTTCCAGTAAGAATATGTCAAAGCTGATGGTGGTTTTAATGACACATATTGTTTTATTTTTTATTGATGGCTCAGATTTTTTATTTACTGAATTTGATTTTTTTTTTCCTATATGGGGAACAGATGAATCATAGTTCTACAAGTGCTGCCTGAACTAATAAAGACTAATAATGCCATTTGTAAAATGGCCAAAGTTTTAAAAAATATATTTTCAATGATATGCCTGCTGCCAAATGCAATTGTGTTTTAAACCAAGGAGTAGGCATCCCTTCCCTCACTCAAAAGTAGAATAATAAAATATCTGTATTGTGGAGTGCACTGTGAAAATTGGACAGTACATATAGTAGTAGCAGATGTACTCTACTGAACTATGCAGTCCAGTAGCATGTGTACCAGTTATGTGCAGTTTGAAATTTGTCTACTTCCCTCCCAGAAATAATGTCAGAAGTGAGATTCCTGGAAAGATTTTCCTTGTTCGATATGCCAGGGTCCAAAAAGTCTTTTGGAGAGAAGGGATGAGTATTTCAGGAATTGTAGGAATTCAAATTGTCATCTTTTGGTTGGAAATGGGAAGCTGAACACATCCATCCCCGCTTCCTCCACCACAACCACCAGAATGACAACAGAGTTACATAAGGAATTAAAATAAGTCTGTAACAGCTCTGACAACAAGAAAGACTACCTGAAATGTCCAGGACACTTTGGCGAATATAGAAACTAGAAAGAAGATGGGTTACTGACTACAACCCAAAATACATAGGAAAAAGTTATCACAGAAAATAAGAAAGCGTCCTATAAAAAGTCCTAGTTAGGATTAAAAGAAAAAAAAGAGAGCAAAGAGCTAGAGTAAATATGTGGTAAGCAATAATGGTCTGTTATAACCTGGTGACGGTAAGAAAAGGAATTTGGAAGAATGCAACAGTGAATTCCCAATATGCTAGTAGGGAAACTTCTGAGTGCTGTTACTGTTCCTTCCTCAGTTTAATAGTTTAAAAGGCAGAGGCTAAAGGCCTGGATTTCTCTGATCTGGCAGACTTCTCATCCTGCATGAGCCTCACTGACTGCTTCAGTAAGCCTCTGTGAGGAAGTACCAAGGCAACCAAGAGCGGTGTACGCTCACTTACATCCTCAATCTGTTGAACAATGATCTCTGCATCTCCTGCACAACCTCTTTGCTGGCAAATAGTGAACCAAAATAGAATAATTCTTAAAAGTATAAACTCTCACAATTTCTGCATTTGATCCAGAATTGGCTACTTAGTAGCTGCGCTACATTGGACAATCACTTAAGCTCTCCTTACTTCACTTTCCTTATCTGTAAAATGGGGTTGTATTAGTTTCTACCTCTTGAAGCTGCTGGGAGTATTATATAAGCTAATACATGTATCTAGCACATGGGTAAGCACTGTATGTTTTTATTATTATTATAAATTTATTATTAATTAGAAAGATAAAATTGAGGAATTTAGTATAAGCAAATATGGACATAAAAATAATGAACAGAAGAGAAAGAAAGACTAAAAGAGAAAAGGAAAATATTAAGAGATGTGGAAGATAGGTTCATTTATCTAATAAGACTTCTAATAGCAAATGGAAGTAAGAACACAATAAAAGGAATAGTAGAAAATTTCTGTAAACTCAGTATCTATGTTCTTAGATTAAAAGACATTCTTGGACACAAGGAAACAAAGTAAGAGAGAACACATGAAGTGTCTGGTGAAATTTTCAAACAAGAGAAAAAAGTTTGTAAGAATCTAGAGAAAAAAGTCCTAAAAAATTGTCCAGAGAAAAAAATACAGTTTATTCACACATGAATGAAAATCAAAGTTGCATGAAGCATCTTGGAAGAGCAAGAGGCCAATGGTGCATTGCCTTCAAAGTTGTACAGGAAATGACTTTGAAACAGAATACTATGTCTTTCTAAAATATCAATCAAGTATGGAGGATAAATATATTTTATTTCAACATTTATATTGAAAATAAATATATGTTCACATGTAGAATTAGGAATTGTAGTACACACACACCCTGTCAGAGAAAATACTTACTTAAGAAAAACTCAGGCAAAACAAAATAGAAATTAAAGAAAGACAAAGAGTTGGGGAACGAACTTAGGAAAAGAAATTCTGAATCGTCAGCATTTTAGTTGAGACATCCTCAGCTAAAATGGTAGAAAGCCCTAACTTAACTGCTTTAAACAATAAAAAGAAAATTATTATCTTAAAAATCAGAACATCTTGAGTTAGGGAAACTCTAGCGTTGATTAATTCATTGGTTTTGTCACCAAGTTTCCAAGTTCTTTTCAATTCTCTATTCTTACACCTGTGAAAGGCTCCCCTTAGAATCGCAAAATGGCCCATGCACTTCAGATACCACATTCAAACATCAGCAAGTTCAGCAGAATAAAAGAGAATCTCTTCTTCTCCACCCACCCCCTTTCTCTACTTTTAATCAGTAAATAAAACTATCTCAGAAGTCTTCCCCACTTATAGCCTTACTTCTCATTGGCCAGAATTGTCTCAAATGTATATCCCTAAACCAATCATGGGCCATGAGAATAATATTATTATGATAAAACAGAAAGTGACTCTTTTCTTTAAATAACATAAGGAAGGGACAGATGTTAGACTAAGTAAGATTCATGATTTACAAATGAAATCAGCACAGATGTAAATTTACAAATTAAGTTGGTACAAATTAGAACCAAAAGTCAGTAGGCTCTATGAATAATATGTTTAGGAATAAAGTTGATGCTATTACACAAATTTCATGTTTAAGATGATCATGATTGATATGAAGAGAGGAAGGCATATGCCTTTTCTGTCAAGAAGAAGAGAGCAAGACAATTAAATATTTAAGGGAAAAAATACCCTGTGTAAGAAAGTCATGGTCCAAATGTGAAGCAAAATAAAATGTGGCCTGAATCTTAGCACTTGATGGAAGTGTATGACTCAGAGCCTCTGGAACAAGAAACCCAAACTCCGCTGGTCAGGTAATTTAGAAAGACTGACAGAATTAGTGAGTAAATCGTTTGGATGTATAATAAATACAATTCCTTATTGGTTCTTCATGATGTATTTGTTTGTTACTCTGAACACCAGTTATCCTTTTTATGGGATATTTTGTTTACAGATCAACATTTCTCAATTTCTTTTGGAACATCATGCTAAAAGTAAATGTAAGTTTTAAAAGCTATTCTTTACAAATTAAAGAAAGGTTTCAAATTGTTTGATCTTTATGTAGATGTAACACTCTCTTCTTCCTATGAGACACCTGACTCAGTTTTACCCCCTGGAAACTTAAGCTATTTAAGAAATCTGCAGCTTAAACAAAAACAAACTGAAGCTGTGAATAATACCTTTGGAAAAAACTTGTAAGAACTAACATGTATTGTGTTGAAAAAGTATTTTAAGGCATTTTTTTCAGATTTACAATAGGTTTTATCATTAAATTTAAGTAAAATTAAATATATATTTATGAAAATTTAAAAAAATTTAGTTCATTGACTATTAAGCGTTTGCATAGCTATGGTGTAACTTAGCAAAATTGGACTTCATGGCTAAACTGAGTGCCGTAATAAAAGCTGTCCTTCTTTATCAGCTTTGAATTTTCTACCTGTGAATGTGAGTTTGTCTCATTAAGGGAGCTTGGGTATTGCAAGGGATAATCCACAGAAGCCCTGAGATTACTAGTTGATCTCATGGGACCAAGCAAAGGTGACATCACCTGTTTCTGCCCTCTTGATGACTTACGTCTACGCCCACACACGTACACAAACATGCACATCCAGCAGGTGAAGGCTATTCCTTGTAGTAACAAGGGTTTGAAGGATGAATTAGAAATCCTCTAGATGAACAGGTTATCAAAGAAAATGTGAGGCAACATGTTGTGCCCAGACAAGTACAAGTTCAAAAGTTTTATTGGTTAATAAACAGAATGAGTTAAAAGGAACTGGATAATAGGAATGGAATTATCAAATGGGATAGTTTAAGTGCAACACAAACTGAAAGCATTTCTATATTTACTATCCCATGCAAAACTTATAAAAAATCTATGTAAAATTGTTTTGGAAATTATGAAAGAAAACTGTTACTGTTAATTATCACGTTATAAATGTAGCTAGAGTGTCAGATCATTTCATGTATAAGAAAGTGAAAATATTTCTCAATTTATCATGAAACCACATATTTAGAACTACAAACCATGAAGTCTAATTAATGCCCTTTTTCTCACCTCTTTTCAGATGACTGAATTATTATCAATTTCAGTCCCTATTAAGCATATAACCATTAGATCTTCTTGCTGCAGTTTTGAAGGCTTGAGGTCTTTATCTTTTTGTCTCTCAATCATTCTCAGAGAAATATCTAACATATTTCTCAGCCATGCCCCTTTCCACCCATTTGCTTAACCTTCCTCCTGGAGTTCATCAACACCTCACATCCAAACTAACAGCACCTCACTGTTCCCTAGGTCTCTTCCCTGTCGGTTCTTTGAATCATTCTTGTTATTGCTAATCAAAAACAATGCTACTTTTATCATAGCAACTACCTTATGAGTATTTATAACAGAGCCAATACAATAAGAAGGAAACTATAAAAAGAGGTATAAGAATTCAAAAGAATTACCTTTAAAAAAAGAATTGGAAAGAAGGCAAAATTACTATTATTTATGGGTGGGTTGAATATATATATATATAATCTCTCCAAAAGCATTGAAAAGTATAAAAATGATAATACTAACAACAACAATAATAATAATGACTAGCTAACATGTATTAAGTACTTAGTATGAGTCAGGCAGAAATGCCTTAAATGTGGAAACCATTAAATCTCTAAAACAAACTCATGAGGTGGGTACTATTATGACACTCACCTTACAGTGGGAGACACTGAGGCACGGGGAAGGACCTGATCAAAGTCACACAGCTGCTAGGCGGGCAGAGAAGCCAAGATTTCCTGGGCACTGTGGCTCTGCGGTCAGTACTCAGCCATGGGGCTATAAAAGCTAAGGAGAGAGAACGAGGAGCAGACAAATCTAATAATTCTCCTATTTAGAGCTTTATCTAATTAGAAACTATTATTGGGAATCAAAACAAAACATTTTTCTATAGCTGCCAGTCCTTGGGGAGCTGTATTCCATTCAGAGGAAAGGGGAAATGCACTCTTCCCAGTTTAGGATCTTCCTCTGTAACCAGGCTCTCCACATAGTTCAGCCTTGCCTAACGTCACGAAATCTCTCAGAAAGGTTACTCCACCACCTAGCTTTTGTCCCTCCAACCATTACAGTCCAACCACAGTCTGACCCAGACCATTCCTCTCCTAGTACTTTCCTTCTCCTTAGCTATAAGCAACATTGTCTACAGATTATCAACCTTTGACCCAGAAGCAATTTACTGTCTCATCCCCAGGCAATTTTAATCCTTGAAACTGTAACCACTACATTTACATTCCTGAAAAGGTTTATTATAGTTGTTTTTTTCCTCTAAAAAAAAAAAAAATACAAAGCAGTGATTTTTACAAAGAAAATAGAAATCCCAATTCTTATGAGAGACCAACTATAACTTTTTCCTTTCATGTCACCCTCGCTCTGTTGGTTTTGTATTGTTTAAGTTTTTATGTTTCTGTCATGCATCAAACACCTGAGAGCCTTTAGCCCCCACGATGGGATCCCCTCGCAGTCTATGGACCACAAAGAGGCACGCGGTTTTGGTTTCTGGCCATGCAGAGCAGTGGCGTCATGGTTTGCCGATTTATCCCTCTGTTATGTGGAAGTGGTTGTAATGCAGGCTATAACGTAGACTCAGAAACAGACTCTGGAGTTAGAGATTTATGGAGCCGTGTTCAAAAGAACATAGAAGTGAAGGAAGCCGGGGCAAAGGGAGCAGACGAAGCATGGTGCAGTTGTTGCAGAGGTCTTAGCCAATTCCAGAGGAGCCAGGATCAAAGGGCCTTTCAGAGTTGTTCCCTATCAAGGCAAAGGAGTGGGTCTTGGTGACCTGCATCAGCCCTTCACTGGATATGGGCTGCGTCCAGGGCGAGAGGGGTAACTTTGAGTGGCACAGCTCCTCCTGTCTGAGGTCAGTTCCGGGGGTTGAGCTGTGAGCTGTCAGCAGGCTACACTTCTAGCAGCTGGGGTATTAAGCACCTCCATTCTGAATGGGGCATTTGAGGTGCAGCACAGCACGTGTTATAGTTATTCCCAACATTGTGATGGGGAATATTTAATTACTGACACAGATACCTGTACACTTAGTGGGACATTTACCTTCAAATAACTGGAATTTCTTATAATGAGTATGAAGAAAATTTAAAATCCTAAATCCCCCAAAGTTAGGCTAATGTACCTAGTCTTAGAGAATAAACCCAAGTAAAAATCTGGAAAATGTTTATGGGCTGTGGCAAGACCGTGCTTAAAGTAGGGATGGAAGCAATATTCTAGTTCTTATTTCTGTTGCTTCTTTTCTGACAGTATCCAGATGATAGGGTACAATTCCCTTTAATCTTCCTTTTTATTCCAGAGATATTCTTGACCTCTTGCTCTCCACAAAAGGGTGAGTAAAAAGATAATTATGACAACAATTATTACTAAACTTTTAAAAATTTAGTTGTACATAAAATTATAAAAACCCAAATTAGTGATATTATAAGCTGTGCTATTAGAAAAGAGAGAAAGATAGAATGCTGTCCTCAGACTTTTTCTTTTCTTTAAATTTTTTTCTATATGATTGGCATGTGGATTTCTTATTGATACATAAGGTTTGTAAATACTTATGGTGTACATGTGCTATTTTGTTACATGCACATGTAATGATCAAGTCAGGGTATTCAGGGTATCCATCACCTCAAGCATTCATCATTTCTATGTGCTGGAAATATTTCAAGTTCTCTCCTTTACTATTTTGAAATATTCAATACATTGTTGTTAACTCTAGTCACCCTACTCTGCTATTGTACATTTAAACTTATTCCTTCTATCTAACTGTATGTTTGTACTCATTAACCATCCTCTCTTCATTGTCCCACAGAACCCTTCCCAGTTTTTGGTAACTATCGTTCTACTCTACCTCTGTGAGTGAGATCAATGTTATTAGCTCCCACGTATGAGCAAGAACATGCAATATTTGTCTTTCTGTGCCTGGCTTGTTTCACTTAACATTTACTTAACATAATGATTTCCAGTTTCATTGATATATATGCAGGGGTACCTGTGTGTGTGTCTCTGTGTGTGTGTACACATGCCAGAATTTCTTTATCCATTCATCCTTCTTTTAAATTTATAAGCATGTTATTGCTTCATGGGAATAACATGGGTAAGACCTCTCTCTGGCATTTTTAATTATTTTTTCCTAAGTCCTAAATTGTTCTCCGATTCTATACACTCAGCTGGATAACTATCTTTTCAAATAGCCCCAACTAAGCCATAATGGTTAATAAGATAGAAAATATTGCTTAGAGAAAGGCTTGAACAAGACTTTTAGACAATCAGCAATGGATAGTCATGACTAAAGTATGATTAAAGTCATGACTAAAGTCACACATTCTTTAGTCTAAGTAGAACTTATTTCCCCAACATTATAATAATGTGTGTATTGATAGGGAATCTTAATTGCAGCCAATCAGAAAGAACCTTGGTTCCTCATTCTATATCTAGAGCAAATGAATCTCATTGTCAGAATCAAGATAAGCAGCCCATATGCTAGATGGGGTCTGGGAAAGCAGGCTCACGGAATTTTTATTTTGTATACTGAGAAAGGGCTGTGCCTCCCAAAGCAAAGAATTCCTCAAACATAAGAGGGAGAATCTACAGGCATGGCAGCAAGCAGAACTTCACATGTACATACAATCCACTTATTTGTGTGACTAACACCAATATACATTATTTTTCTAATTCATAAAGATTAAAGAAGAAAAAAACTCCTGCCTAACATAATGCATTTATCCCTTGCAATTCAAAAGTACAGTCTTTTCTAACAGTCTAGCAGCAGATGATGGCCCACATTTTATTCGGTTGCTTCATTGAGCACCAAGGGCAGGACTTTGGCTAATCATTTTTGCTTTACTTCTGTTGCCTTCTCTCAATAATGTATAATCTGTGGATTAAATTGTAATGTTATCCATCACTAACACACCACATATAAAATATTTGGATAGATGAAAGGGAAAGAACCAGAAAAGCACAAGAATAACAATTTGCACTAATTTTTCTAAAATCAATAACAGCAATTCTAATTCAGTTAAGGCATTTTTGTGTCCCCTGGTGGAAATATTCCTTTATTGTTAAATATTTCCAACTCATCAAAACCCAGAGTCATAATCAAAAAATATTTTTGAGAACCTGGGCTGTTAAATGCATCAGGGACAGTAACTCTATCAAATACTCCTCGTGTGCCCTTCAAGTCCTCTCAGGCCCACCCCTCACTCAAGCCCCTGCAGTGGAGACCAGTTCCACACAGGCTTCAGTGGGCTTTGTACAGGTGCAACCTGGGATGCTCACCTTGAGCCTGCATCATGTCCCTCTTGTTTCTTACACCAGAACTTCTCTGATGCCATGGCCTAGACAGTGTGAGAACTTATCCAGTACTCATTCATGTGCAGCCCAGAAGAGTAGAGAAGTTGAAGCTCATAAGACACCTTTATCCAATGGGGGTAGAAGCCAATGGATAAAAGCTTCCATAATGTTTGTCCCCAGAAGAAACTTTCTGAGGTGTATTTCAAAAGCCTTCTTAGAATGTGCTGCAAGGCTAAGTACAATTTGCCCACAGTGATAGTTAACTTGAAAATACACAATTGTATTGATTTTGCCTCATTCATTTCAGTTCATTCATTCAATTAGAAAATAAATAACATACACACATGCTTTTATCACAGTATCTTTTAAAGGTACTCAGGCTAAGAGGGAATCACTTATATTCCCACACATCGGTTTTGGGACCTCTGTATATTGACTTTAGGAGTAAGTGTATTGGTTCTTGGTTCAGGGTATATATCATCACTTTGTAAGATGATACCTCAGCCTCATAAGTTGTCTGCAGCTAATATTATAAAATATACTTTAATAAGACATCCTACTGTTTTATGCAATCAGTTTTTTCCGGATGAAGCAGTATGTGGTAAGTCGGGAGAAGTCAATGATGATTATTTTATTGCCTTAATCATGTTTTAGGCATAACTTTAAGTAATAAACAATGCCGTGTGGGATATCACTGTGTGGGATAGCCCACTCAGTAATTTCATGGATGGTTGTTGGACGAAGCATGAAAGGCAAGGAAAGAAGTCCAAACCAATAACAGTTATCTGTTCCAATAAGAAAAAACTGAAGTTCCTTTCATGGTTAAATGTTTCACATGCAATCAAGCTCATGCTCAGCATCCGGCTGACCCCCAAGAGTTAGGGTGGGTTAGTTGGTGCTATTGAAAAATGGAGACTCATCAATGGCAGTAGCTTGACGGGCCTTAATAAAAAGAAATTCACGTTATTGAACCCATGCCTGGTATTCACTCTTTCTACCCGCATCACTCAATCTTCTCTTTCCTGCTGTGGTGGAATAGCCCACTTCTGATATCTCTTTTCATATTCGTGTTCTTAACACAAGCAACAAAACTGCCTTTAGTTCCTGATTCAAAATCAGAAGTTTGTTAATCAAATTACTAGAGTCCAGGTCAATTATCCTCTCCCAAGCTTCAGAGAAGACTGGAAAAGTGAGTGTCTTGTACTGTGAGCCTCAGTAGTGGGAAACAGAATCACTAGTTGGGGAATTCCCCAAACATAAAAAACAGGGTTCTCAGATGTTTACTAGTCAAACAAAGTAACAAATTTTTCACAACTAGAAAGGTTATTTGTTGTTGTTGACATGGCTGTTGCTTTTAGTTAAGATTCATAATTTTTCTTCTAATGAGGAAATAATTCTGCCTGAGGTTATTTAAAATTAAGAAATTGGAACCTGCACCACAACATTCACAACACAGATGTAGTGAGTAATGAAGAATAGGATTACACTTCCTAATTGCATCATCATCCTTCAACAAGTTCTGATTGACTGTCTCCCTTTGCCAGGCACTACTTAAAGGCTAGGGATACAAAAACATTAAGACATATATGGCCACAGCTTTCAAGGAGCTTACAGTATACTTGGAAGGGATCAAAGAACTAATTTATTAATTATATGTGCAATTGCTACTCTGAAATATAAATACATGATGCCATGAGAGCCAATAACAGGAAAAGCTGCTTGTCCTCCTGGGCTACGGCAGGGTCTCTGAGGAAATTACATTTACAATAAATCTTGCAAAAATAGAAATAAAGAGGCAACTACAAAAGAAAAAAAGATATTTGTATCAGAGTCACACAATCCCTGTTACCTTTTACTAGTCAAAGATTTTCCTATTTCTTTATATTTACTTAATAGAAGATACACAAAGTTATTTATAGATTATCTGTGTTCATGCTGGGCTTAATTTAACTACAGTTCTGTAGAAAAATAAAATACAATAAAACATTTTATGCAGAAAAGGATTGCACATATGGAGTAAGGATATTGTTCCCTTGTCCTTTCATTTTCTATGAAAATGGGTATCTCCAACTTACTGGACAGAAGGTTTTGTCATCTGATGTAGTGTCAATGCTTTCCTCAGTGAAAGCCTAATGTACCATCCAAATCATTGCCTTACTGAAAAAAGAAAGTTAAAATTGTGCTGATATTTTACTCCCTCTGCACTTCCCATTTTGGCAGCTTGACTTTCTGGCTGGTTACTTTAATCATTTTAAGTGCTTGAACTAAGAACCCATTTAACACTTTCCATTAATAAAGAAAAATGTGGTCCAGGAATACACAACTTAGAATCTTGGAGGTCATATAGTTTAACCTCCATCCAATTCAGGGAAGTCTGCATCACTTGTCTGACTGGTGGTTATTCAGGATATGCTTAAAACCTTCCAGTGATGGAGAGTTCTCTAGCATCAGAAGGCAAAAAAAGACTCTCTATGTGCCTGAACTAGCAGAATCAGTTCTAAAGTTTGGAGATTATACATCCGTATCAGTTAGAATAGGTGCAGATGTAAGTAACAGAACACCCAAATGAACAACAGCCTAAACAGCCAATATTTTTTTCTTGTATGTAAAAAATGTCTGAAGGTAGGCAGTGAGGGACTAGTATGGTGGTTCCGCAAAGTCATCAGGGACCTAGGGACTTAGACCTCTTGCAAGTCCAAGTTGACAAACCTGCACCTTCATCTGCATGAACCAAGATGGCTGCTTCAGCTCCCGCCATCAGGTCTAATTTACAGCCAACTGAAGGGTGAAGGAGCTGTCTTTTAAGGAAGTTTTCAGGAAGCTGAAATACAAAAGTTTCATGTATATCTCATTGGCCAGAATATAGTCACATGAAATGCCTGATAGAAAGGTTGCCAAGAAATGCAATCTTTATCTAGGTATCCGTATGTCCAAATAATTGCTGGGGCTTCTATTACTCAGAAGGATGTGGAGAATGAGACTTGAAATAGAATAGGGGATGATAAGCTTTTTCTATAAAGGGTCAGATAGTAAATTTTTTATGCTGTATGGTCTCAATCACAAATACTCAATTTTACTGTTGTAGTGCTAAAGCAACCATAGCTGATATATAAGTAGAAGCATGTGGCTGTCTTCCAGTAAAACTTTATTTATAAAAATGTGAATTGGGCCAGATGTTGTCCTATTGTTTACTGACCCCTAGAATAAATAGCAAGCTATGACACATTTATTAATGCATCTGAAGTTAACATTTATTTTGTTGATAATGTAGTCAACTAAACTCTTAGTGACATTTTACATAAAATGTTGATTAATCAGTGATTACATTCTATATTTTATAGAACCTAAGTGTATCCCCTTACATTTGTCTTTGATACACTCCCTCTTTTCTGACTTTGGTAAATTTTTTAAACGTGGCTTCAACATCATTTTTCAAATTGCTGATGAAAGTGCTGAACAGGATAGTGGTACACATTAAGAGTTCATGAGATCTCTTTCACAGTTCAACAAATATTTATTGAGCAAATATTACATACCAGGCACTAAAGTAATCATTATAGCTGTAATAATTTCTAAAACGGAGCACTTGCACTTTAGAACTGTGCAGTACAGTTCAATGGTTAAAATTGAGAAGCAAATCAGAGTCTTCCAGGAAGCTTGCTCAAAATGTGGATTCCTGTAGAACACCTGGACTAATTCTAATTCATTTGGATTATGGTGGGACAAGAGCCAGGATATCTTTACTTGTTATAGAATAAACACTCTGGTGATTTTCACATAGTACATGACTTGGAATCTAATAGTGAGTATGTTTTGAGATGAAATGTCATTAAGACCAATTTTCCTATCTTGCCTACAATGGTATCATGAGAAGCTTCACCAAATGCCTGGCTAACTTCTATGTATGCACCAGCCTCTGTTTTCTAAGATTATATTCCTTTTTTTAAATGTAACATTAATGACCTTCACATAATCTTTCTTAAATAATCACAAATAATAAATATTAACAGTTAATAATGCTTAGTGCTAAATGCACATATTGCCTTATGTAAACCCCACATAATCCTATGATATAGTACTATTATTAACCATATTTTATAAATGAATAAACTGAGGTATAGGTAAATAATTGTCCAGGGTCACAACTCTTACCAGTAGAAGAGCAAGGATATAAACCCAAATTCATCCTATTTCCGGGCACCTGCTTTAAACCATTCTTCCCTAGAGTGTCCCCAAATGAACTTTTCAGCATTTCTTTCCGGGTTTCACTGGAGTTAAATAAGATTATTAAGCCATGTGATCTAGACTACACCCTGTCCTCCTTAAAAAGGCATCTCAAACCAGAATCGAAATAACACATACTGTTATGATTTCATTTACAGAAAGTGAAAAACATTCAGGCCAGTTAACGTCAGGATGGTTGTGTTGAGGGGGAAAAGTGACTGGAAGGAGGATTTTAGTTCAGGGGGTACAAGTTTATTTCTAGGGTGCCCATGATGTTGTATTTATAATCTGGCTGGTGTTACATGGGTATGCTTAGTTTGAAAAATTACTGAACTGTACACTTACCTTTACGTTTATTATACTTAAATAAAAAGTAAAAATATACTTTATGTATCTCTTTTTACTGAGAGAGATATACTGGGGTATATCTTTATACATAGAACAAAAGCTTTGGAAAACATTACTCCTATGGTTCTCAACCCTGGATGCTGGTGAAAATCACGTGAAAATTTCATTATCATAGCTCTACCCCAGAGATCCTGGTATTAAGTGGAGCCTGGCCATTTTATTTTAAAAGCTCACTAGGTGATTCTTATGTGTAAACAGGATTGAGAAGCACTGTTCTATTCTATGGAATACTCTTCTAATTTCCTACAATTTTGTGTAGACCAGAAGCAGCTGAGTGGCTCTGGTCTTGAAGATCCCTGCAGAAATAGTGTTAAGGAGATGGGTAGAAATTATGAGAGTAAAGAAGGGGAAATTAGTCAAGTAAATATTCAGAGGTAGTTAGGAAATGTAGCTACCTACGGCTTTGTGTGCTTACATAAATGAAAACAAAATGTCCTTTTATTATTTTATTTTATCTAGGATTACCAAACTAAAGGCCTAAGACCATTATCTATTTGTCCAAGGCTCACTCCCAGTGTGCCACTGTCTTTAAATGCTGTATGGAGAGTCATTTTTGCAGCCTTTCCTTCATTTATTAATTCAAATATTTTATTGAACGTTATTATGTGCCAGTCTCTGTTTTTTGCCGTTGGATACTATGATGAGCCACACATGCAAAGTCCTTGTTGTCATAGGTTATGTTCTAATTAGGGAAAGAAAAATTGACTAAGAAATAAGCAAGATAAATTTGTATTCGGTCTCCAATATGTAAATATTGGCCGGGCGCGGTGGCTCACGCCTGTAATCCTAGCACTCTGGGAGGCCGAGGCGGGCAGATCGTTTGAGCTCAGGAGTTCGAGACCAGCCTGAGCAAGAGCGAGACCCCATCTCTACTAAAAAAAAAACAGAAAGAAATTAGCCGGACAACTAAAATATATATAGAAAAAAATTAGCCGGGCATGGTGGCACATGCCTGTAGTCCCAGCTACTCGGGAGGCTGAGGCAAGAGGATCACTCGAGCCCAGGAGTTTGAGGTTGCTGTGAGCTAGGTTGACGCCATGGCACTCTAGCAGGGGCAACAGAATGAGACTCTGTCTCAAAAAAAAAAAAAAAAAGAGAAGAAAAAAGAAAATAATATGTAGATGTTTCATTTAACTGAAATACATTTAATTTTTAAAACTCTGAAACAAAGGGATGATGATCTGTTTTACTAATGAGGAAAGGGAGGTAGAAACCTTAATCCCACACTTTCCCAGCAGACTTTATTGCCATCCAGAGTCTCGGTTAGCACAGTTTTGTAGATAGAACAAGCAGGAAGTATTTAATAAAGGACAACAAAATGAGCACTTTCTAGATGCTAGTCACTCCACTATGTATTGAGAGGCATACGACTGAGTAAACAGCCATTCATTTCTGCCTTCTTAGAATTTATAATGCAGTTTAGGAGATAAGATTCCATTTCTCTCACACATGAAAACTAGCTCATATCAGAACACAAATGCTAGGTGCTAAATAAGATCAGATAATAAAGAGCATAAAATGTCAGGTGGGGAGCAGTCTGTCCTTGCTGCACAGTGCAATTTTCCTGCAAAACAAATCTTGTAATGTCCCTTATGTATTTAAAATACTTCACCTGCTTTCAGTCCATTCTGGGGGGGGGGGGGCGGTGCACGAACTCCTCGTTGAACAATAGGAGATCCAGATCTCCTCTGTTCTTACTGACGCAGTCCCCCACCCCTCCAGCCCTGTCCACTCCATGTGTCACCTTTTCAAGGCAGCCATCTCCAATGAAATAAACCCCCAATCTTCCTGGTGTGGGTATGCTCATGGAATCTTGGGTATATTTCTCTCATAGCTCCTATAACACTAAATTTTGCTTTTCTTATTATTTATGCACTCCCATTCCCTAGGCAATTTTGTAAACTCAAATTCTTTCCAAAGGACCCTTTTAGTAGACACAGTAGGCTGCTCACTCAATACCCATTAACCCAGTCTTCCTTGTCAACACAAACTAGCCTTATCTAAGTATCCAGCTTTCAGGGAAAGTGACTATATTCTCAATTCAGGAGTCAATCCTAGATTAGTATATTGGTTTACTGCCAGTAATTGTTTTAGGGATGGAAAAGTGACATAATTCGGGCCGATGAGACATGAAAGGATGTCATCTGGAAGGGGAGAAACTTCTGCAAAGATCTCTTCACTTTTAAAAGGTGACACAGAGGAATAGACTTTTTTCTTTGGATATTGTTATGTCTGGAAATGATTCAGGAAAATGTGGCAACAGAAGTACATGAAGAACCTGGTTTTCTTAGGTTTTCATTGAGTAGAAGAATTAAAAAACTCTGGAGCCACCTTACTTTGGGGCTTGTGTGTAAACAAGCTGGGAGTTCAAAATGGCTGATACTCTGCCTGTTTACCAGACCAGGGTTTTTCACACAATGGTTTGTGAATGTCTAGAGATTTAACATTATTCAAGAAGATGTTGAAGTCAGAAATGTCATCTGTTTTAACTGATATTCCTTTTTAAAATCAAACAATGGAAAAATATATGTTTTTACTTAAAATGGAATAACGAGAAGACCTCTGAATACTTACAAAATGAGACTTTATAGCAGTTAGTAAAGCTCAAATAAAAGGGTTGCTGATGACTTATTTAGTCGATCTTTCATTCAGCTTAATGTTGGTGCCATCATGATAATTTTTATAGTTATATGCTGTTTTTATTCTTAACTATATATTATTCAATTTATATCTAGGATGAACAATTGGATAGATAAAAGAGAAATAAGGAATGCCAATGCTGAAGTCCAAGTTGATGAGAAATATAAAAACAGCAATAGCTTCAAATTTGCTTCAATGCGATCTTCACGAGATCCAGTTCCATAAGTTACATTTATTTGTTCAAAATTCTACTCAGTGTAGAAAGATGCCTCTAGTACTTTGAAAATGTTAAACAGATAAAATCTGGTGATGATTATATCTAATTTGGCTTTTCATTTATGGAGAATAAAAACTCTCCACACCCACAATCTGTTACTTGAAAAGGAGAGCTTATAAATCTTAGTTTAAAACCTTTTCTTTTATCTCATCATTTTAAAAAGTAGAAATTATAGAAATAAGCTCATTGATTTTTAAAGTGCAAAACTGAGAATGCTAAATGAGGTCATGAAAAGTTTTGTATACTTTTATGTTGTGATATATATTTTAATGGCATCCCTAGAATTAAAGTGTAGAGGGTTTTTTTTGTCATTTTTAAAGTTTCTTATTTAGGTACCATTTTAGACTTAGAAAATTTGCAAAGTACTGAAGACCAGAAAGTACTAGGTATGCCTCTCACCTATCATACTCACCTTTACCTAACCATAGAACAATTATCAAAACTAAAAAATTAACATTGGTACAATACCATTAATGAAACAGGACTTTATTTGGATTTCACCAATTTTTCTGTAAATGTCCCTTTTCTGTGTCAGGATCCAATCCAGGATCCCACACTGAATTTAGTCGTCATGTCTCCTTGATCTCCTCTAATCTGTGACAGTTCATTAGACTTCTCTGGTCCATTCATGACCCTGACACTTTTATAGAACGACCTTCAATGTGGGATTGTCTGATGTTTTCTCATGATTAAATTGAGGTTATGCAGTGCAGCATTGCAAAGGATGACACAGAGGTGATGAGCCCCATTCAGAGGGTAGATAATGTCAATACATATTACTGGTAATATTAACTTTGATCACTTAGATAAAGTGGTGTCTGCCAGGTTTGTTCACTGTAAAGCTTCTGTTTTTTTCCATTTGCAATTAATAAATATGGGGGAAAGCTTTATAATTAACAAATATATATGGGGAGAGATATAATTATCCTGTTTCTTATAAATTTTCACTCACTAATTTTAGCAGCAATTGATGGATCTTGCTTGGAGCAATTATTATTGTGGTGTCCCTTCTCTATTTATTTGCCTTTTAATTACATCAGTATGGACTCATGGGTACTTCTATTATTCTTTGAGTTATAATCCAATAGTGTATTATCATTAATTTTGTTGCTCAAGTTGTGCTAATTTAGACCATCATAAGTTCATACTGATACCTTCTACTCCAGTCCAGACCACAGGATTCATTCTGGCATCCTCCTCTCTTTCCTCATTTGTAACTTTTTTCTTCTGGAGTGAGAAACTTAGCTCTCATTATCATAGCATATTTACTTATTTGTTCAAGTGTAGTACACGTGTAATTTCAAAATTGATAAACCATACTTCTAGGAAAAATGAATTTACCAATTACAAGACAATGGTAGTATAAAATTATTTCTATCTTTAGCCTTATAGTATCTAATCAAATTACTTTTTCCCAAAATTACTTACCTGAGTTGATTTATTCCCTGCCCTCTTTACTCATTCATAATGTAGTTAGTTTCATTTGTCACAGTCTGCATTTAATCTTTTCCTTCTCATCCTGGTTGATTTTTAAAAATGTACACATAATAAAATGTACTTTTTGTGGAGTATATGTCTATGGGTTTTGACAAATGCATGGAGTCATGCATACTCTACCACAGTTCCACAAAGAATAGATGCATCACCTTAAAAATTCCCATCGGTTACCCTTCATTTGTTAGCTCCTTCATCTACCTTCCAAAAACATCAATTTGTCTTTGGTTCCTGTAGACCTGCCTTTGCCAAAATGCCACATAAATGGATTCATGAGGTATGCAGCCTTCGAGGTCTGGCTTCTTTTACCGAATAAAGTGCGTTTAAGACTAGTCCATATGTTATATGAAGAAATCATTCATTCTTTTTAATTGCTGACTAGTATACCATTGTATGAATGGACTACAGCTTGTTCATACATTCACCAGTTGAATGAAAGACATCTGAGTTGTTTCCACTTATGTGGATGATATTAAACATCCACATAAAAATTATTGTATGAAAATTAGTTTTCATTGCTTTTGGGTAAATCCTTAGACGTATATGTAATTGATTGGTCATATAACAAATGTATTTGTAAGTTTATAAGAAACTACCAACTGTTTTCTAAAGTGGCAACATTTTGCATTCCTACTGGCAGTGTATGGGAGTATCAATTGCTTTATATTCTCACCAGCACTTATTATTGCCTTTTAGAAATTTATTATTATTGTATTAGGCATTCTAATAGGCGTGTAATTGTACCCCATTGAGCTTTAATTTGCATTTAAGACGTACATTTTCTTAATGTACGTCTTTTACGTCCTTATTTACCATCTGTATATCTTCTTTCATGAAGTGTTAGTTCAGATCTTTTGAGCACGTAAATGGGTTTTTTTCTTTTCTTATTCTTGAGTTTTGAGAGTTCTTTATATATTCTGGAAATAAGACCTTTGTCAGATTTATAATGTGCAAATAGTTTCTCCCAGTTGCACTTTGTGTTTTTATTCTCTTAACTGTGTCTTCCATAAGCAATATATTTTCATTTTGATAAAGTAGAATTTACCATCTTTTTGTTTTGGGGTTCATTCTTTAGTGTCATATCTAAAAACTCACTCATGATTTTATTCTAAATTTTCTTCTTGAAGTTAGATAGTTTTACATGTTAAATGTAGGCCTATAATTCATTTTAATTTTCACATAGATTGAGCTTTATATTTTTGCATATGAATGTCTATTTTTTTCACCATAACTTTTTGAAGAGATTATTTTTTCTTTTCCATATAAATTTTAGAATGAGTTTGTCAATATCTATTTTTTAAAAGTCTGCTTTGATTTTGAGTAAGATTGCATTGAAAATGTAGATCAAATTTCAAAGAATGTATTTACAATACTGAGCCTTATAATTCATGAACATACCTGTCCACTTATTGGGTCTATTAAAAATGTCCTTTCATCAGTATATTTTATTTTCAATATACAAATCTTACACATATGGTGTTAGATTTATAGTTAAGTATTTCATCTGGGGGTGTTATTTAAGTGATTTTTTAAATTTGAATTCCAATCAAATTTCATTGCTAATATATAGAAATAAAATTGATTTTTGTGTACTGAGCTTTTATCTTGCAATCTTGTTAACTCACTTACTAGTTTGAGAAGATATGTAAATTCTTTGGGATTTTCTACAGTCAATCCTGTTATCTGTAAACAGTTTTGTTTCTTTCTACTCCCTTTTTCTTGTAGCATTGCATAGCTAGAACTTTCAGTACAATGTTGAATGGAAGTGTAGAAAGAGTAGTATATCCTTTCTTGTTTCCAACCTTAGGGGTAAAGCATTAGGTTTTTACCATTCAGTATGATGCTAACTGTTGATTTATTTGTAGGTTTCCCTCTTTGTATTAAGAAAATTTCCTTCTGTTCCTAATTTGCTGAGAATTTTTAGCATGAATTGATGCTGAATTTTATCAAATACTCTTTCTGTGTCTATTGAGATGATAATGAGATTTGTTTAATAATTAATTTTGCTCTTATATTTTTTATTTTCTTCTTTTTGTTTGCTTTGGATTTTGCTCTTCTTTTTCTAGTTTTTCAGAAACTTGCTTTAAAGAGTGATTAGGTTTGGTGAGGTCAGGGCTTTTCATGTACCCATCACTCAAATAGCATACATTGTACCCAACAGGTAATTTTTGATCCCTCACCCCACTCCAATCTGCCCCTTTGAGTCTCCAAGTCTATTATACCATGACTGTGTATACCTATTGCTTAGCTCTCACTAAGTGAGTATAGGGGGTATTTGTTTTTTCATTCCTGAGATATTTCACTTAGGGTAAGGTATTCCAGCTTCCATCCAAGTTGCTGTGAAAGACATTATTTCATTATTTTGTATGGCTGAATGGTATTCCATGGTATATATATATAAAAATTTTCTTCATCCATTCATTGGTTGATGGGCATTTAAGATGATTCCACATCTTTGCAATTGTGAATTGCGCTGCAATAAACATAAGAGAACATGTGTCTTTTTGCCATAATGATTTCTTTTCCTTTGGGTAGATACCTAGTAGTGGGATTGCTGGATCAAATGGTAGATCTATTTTTAGTTCTTTGAGGAATCTCCATACTATTTTCCACACAAGTTGTACTAATTTACATACCCACCAACAGTGTATAAGCATTCTCTTTTCACCACATCTGCACCAACATTTATTGATTTTTGACTTTTTAATAATGGGCATTCTGACACGAGTAAGGTGGTATCTTGTTGTGGTTTTAATTTGCATTTCCCTGATGATTAGTGGTGTTGAATATTTTTTCATATATCCCTTGGCCATTTGCATATCGTCTTTTGAAAAATATTCATGTCTTTTGTCTACTTATTAATGGGTTGGTTTTTTCTTGCTGATTTGTTTGAGCTCCTTATAGATTCTGGATATTAGTCCTTTGTTGGATATATAGTTTGCTAATATTTTTTCCCACTCTGTAGGTTGTCTATTTACTGTTAGTTATTTCTTTTGCTGTACAGAAAATTTTTAGCTTAATTAAGTCCGATTTATGTTTGCTTTTGTTATATTTGCATTTAGTGTCTCAGTCATAAGTTCTTTGCCTATACCAATGTCCAAAAGAGTTTTTAATAAGTTTTCTTCAAGAATTTTTATAATGTCAGACCTTACACTTAAGTCTTTAATCCATCTTGAGTTAATTTTTGTGTATTGTAAGAGATAGGGATCCTGTGTCATTCTTCTTCATGTGGCTCTCCAGTTTTCCCAGCACCATTTATTATATAGGGCATCTTTTCCCCATTGTATGTTTTTGTCTGCTTTGTCAAAGATTAGTTGGTTGTAGGTATATGGCTTTTAGATTCTCTGTTATTTTCCATTGATCTGTGTGTCTACTTTTATACCAGTACCATGCTGTTTTGATTATTTCAGCCTTGTAGTATAATTTGAAGTCAGGTAATGTGATGTCTCCAGATTTGGGGGTTTTTTATACTTAGTATTGCTTTGGCTATTCACACTCTTTTTAAATTCCATGTGAAAATTAGGATTGTTTTTTTCTAATTCTATGAAATCCGATAGTATTTTGATGGGAATTGCATTGAATCTGTAAATCACTTTGGGTAGAATGGACATTTTAACAAAATTAATTCTTCTAATCCATGGGCATGGGATATTTTTCCATGTGTTTGTGTCAGTTTTTTGTCAGTGTTTGTACTTCTCCTTGTCACTGTGCCCAAACCACTAAAAAGTCCAAGTGTGCTCTCTCTCTCTCTCTCTCTCTCTCTCTCTCTCTCTCTCTCCTTGCTACTTTTAGTCTCTTTGTATCTCTTTATCTGTCTTCCACCCCACCCCACATCACCGCCCGTCAGAAAATGGATAAAGCAGGATCTCTTCTCTTTTTCATACCATGTAGTGAACTTGCTAACCTATAGACGAAAAAGGGGAATTCTATCCCTTTTGTGCCTTGAGGGGATGGTTGACATTTTCTATCTTCAGCCATTAGTCACCCTGTCTCCACTTAGTAATCTGCACAAAAGCGGCATTCTGGTTCCCCTCTAGCCCTTTCATCATTGAAATCTTGCTAGATGGTACAATGGGTATTGATGAAATAATTTTTTAAAAATTTAAGGAGGTTTATGACTATGTGTAACTGTAGAAAGGCTTATAAGGCACAAAATATGAGGCTTATATAAATTATAAGCAAATGTGTGTGGTGACTTAGTGATTCCTAATTTTGACTCTAACTCACTTGTTCTGAACCCTTCTGCAATGGTCTGTCACTTTCATATCTGAATTTCTTCTGTACTCTAAGGATCTTCTCACTGGTATCTTGCATGGCTGCCGGCATAGCATACTGTTTTCCTTTTGCTCCATGATGATTTCTCATTTCCATAATCTTCATTCACAGTTCAGTCTTGTCCCTTTTCTACATTGCAGGCCTCTAGGTAACTAGGTGAGGTTCAGAGGTGTGAGATTCTTCTGGTCTAGGAGGTTTGGATGTACTGTCTGCCAAATGATATATACTCAGTAAGAGCAGATGTTTTAATGAATAAAAAACAAGCTAACAAACAAGCTGGAGTTCCAGCCATAAAAGACTTCTCATAGAAAGGTAACTTGAACAAAGTTTTGAAGGATATTTATATCTGAGATTGGTAGAGAGATAAAGTAAATGTACTAAAAAATACATAAATCATCCCTCTATACCAGTGCTTCATTTCTACCAGCCTTTCCAATATACAGCAAATGGTGGTGATCAGCAATACACATTGCAAGTGGCCAATGTCACTACCATTTTTATTCCTCATCTGATGTCTACCTTCATTCTCAGATATTTTAATATTATGTTGATTCTTCAATCCTGCAACTGCCTCTGTGTTTACAAACTGTGAAGCCACACAGCTCAGTTTTGATCCCGCGTAAGCAGCCCATCTATTGATAAATGCCCGAGATATTTCATACCATTTTTACCTGTTATGATTCATTCTCTTCTGTATATATATATATATATATATATATATATATATATATATATATATAAAACACTTGCTCTTGAATTTTGTGAGAACTTTGTTTTTTCAGCATTTCTCACTTCACCCAAACCATCTATTTCTTGATTCTACCTTGGGGTGTTTCAATGCTGACTAACCAGCATCTTAATCTCATGGACTCCTCAGTAAACTAGCTAAGGCAGGTTATCCCAGGGGTACCCCATTTCTGGACCATTTTTGCTATCTTCTCTGCATCAGCACCTTAACCAAGGAAATGTAGCTGGAGAAAAAATCAGTACCGAGCTCTCTGGGCATATGACACCAAATAACAATGCATGTTTATCAATCATCTGCTTTATAGAAGATATTCTATAGATTAATTCGCCTTATTACAATTGGCTTTCTTGATGCTCCAGTTCTGTGGTTTGAATGTGTCCTCCAAAGTTCATGTGTTGGAAATGTAATACCCAATGCAACACTGCCAAAAGGTGGGACCTTTAGGGGACATTTAGGTCATGAGAGCTCTGCCCTCATGAGTGGATTAATGCCTGATACAGCTTATGCTCTCTTGCCCTTCCATCTTCTGCCATGAGGTGACACAGCACAGAGGTTCTCAGCACTCAGGTCTGTTGATCTTAAATTTCTGAGCATCTAGAACTGTAAGAAATAAATTTCTGTTCTTTATTAATTACCTGATCTCAGGTACTCTGTTATAAAAGCACAAAACAGACTAAGACATCCAGGAATCTTTCTTTTATCTCTTATATGTAGCAGTGGTTCCATTCGGGCAGGTTAGACTGCATTTACCTTAGATTCAAACACATAACAAAGGGTGTATCCAGGGATTAGGGGCTGAGTCAGCTAAAAGTCTATTTTCACAAGCAGCTGAGGAGACTCTTGAGGCTAAAAAGTCAAAAGAGCAGAGAGAACCCAGACACGTTGGCTTTTACTAAGGTCAAAGCTCCAGTCCTGAGAAGGGTGATTCTGATCCTAACACTACATCTGTCATTCAGATTACCTTTTGTCCCACCCCACAGACTCAAGACTGAATCCTAGAGGGAGACATCAATAGTGAAAAAAGCCAGTACTCCAAATCACCACTTGGCACTAACCGCAAAGTGGCATCAGAGGATTTGGCAGCATACGTGTCTATGGAGAACCTCCATAGTTTATTTAGGTGATGATTATTAAGGTCTCTGACCTCATTTTACATACACAAATATAACTTTGCTGTGGCATGGGAGAAAAATTCATAAAATTTTTCCTCTGAATTTCCAAAAATTATATCTGATTTATATTTTTTAAAAACTCTAAAGCATCTCCAGCAGGATAAAGAGGTAGAATCTTCATGTTCAAATTTATTGCAAATGTTTACATAGACTTTGAATTTGAAAGGCATATTTTAAAAATTGAACTTGTGAGTTCACAGCAACAAGCAATAGTGATGTTTTGGCCACTGCTATTTGTTTCTTTCTTCTTTGTTTTGTTTTGTTTCATTTCTTTTGTTTAAAGAAATGTAGGTGGATTGTTCATTTATTACTCCAATATGTTTTAAAATTTGTTTTATCAAGTAAAATTCATATAAAGTAAAATGCACAGGTCTTATGAGAATTGATATACACACACACACACTCGCCCCTCCTGTGTAACTACAACCCCAACCAAAATATGAAATATTTCTATCACCTACCTCAGAAATTTCCCTCATGCTCCTTTTCAGTCAATCTTATGTCCTAAAAACACCAGTATGTTTCCTTCTATAACCACAGATTAGTCTTGCTGTTCTCAAATGCCATAAAAATGGAATTATATAGTATTTACTCTTTTGTGCCTTGCTTCTTTTGCTCAATGTAATGTTTTGGGGATTGTTTAATGTATAAGTTATCTTTTTATTTTCAAGAAGTTTTCTATTTTGATAGTTTATTACAATTTGCTTATCTAGTCCTCTAATGATAAACATTAGAGTTGTTTCTAGTTTTAGGCTATTATGAATAAAGACGTTTTAAACAAATTTGTGCAAGCATATCATGAACACAAGTTTTCATTTCTTTTAGATAAACACTTGGCCTCTCAAAGATGTCCACATCTAATTCCCAGATATTAGTTACATGGCAAAGAGGAATTCAGGTAGCAGGTAGAATCAATGTTGCTAAGCCACTGACCCTAAAATAAGGAGCTAATCCTGGATTATCCAGGTATGTCCAATGTAATCATAAGCATCCTTTAATGTGAAAGATGAAGGCAGATGAGTCAGTGTCAGAGTGACAGGATATGAGAAAGACTTGACTGGCCACTGTTGGCTTTGAAGAGAGAAGGGGGCCAACAAGTCAAGAACTGTGGGCAGCCTCTAGAATCTGGAAAAGGAACAGAACTGTATTTTCCCCTAGAGCCTCCAGAGAGGAATGTGGCCCTGTTGACATCTCAATTTTAGCCAAAAAAAGACTCATTTTAGACTTCTGAATTTCAGAATTGTTAAGATAATAACTTTGCTTTAATTTAAGCCACTAAGTTTGTGATAGTTTTTTTTTTAATAGCAACAACAGGAAAGTAACACAATACCAATAAGTGGAAATTCAAGTCATATGGTAAATATATAGTTAACTTTATAAGGATCTATGAAACTTTTTTAAAGCATACCAATGCACACTTGCTGCCATCAGCAATACATAAAATTTCCTTTGCTCCACAGCTTTGCCAACATAGAGTCCATCTTTTTATTTTGAGCTATTTTCTGGGGAATGAAACAAGTATCACATTGTGGTTTTAATTTGTCCAGTGACGAATGATATTAGCTCATTTTCATGTACTTTTGTCCATGTGTATATCTTCTTTTAGGAAATGTCTGTTCAAGACATTTGCCTACATTTAATGTGTTGTTTGATTTTTATTACTTAATTGTAAGAGTACTTAATATATTCTGGATATAAATTTTTGTGAGATTAGGGATTGTGAATATATTCCTCCATTTGTATCTTGTTTTCTATTTTCTTTATGATGTCTGTTGATGAGCAGATATTTTTAATATATGAAGTCTAATTCATCTTCTTAAGTTAATATTCAGAGTTCTTTGTGTCCTGACTAAAAAAAAATCTTACCTAACCCAAGGTCACAGTATTAATTTTACAGTTTTAGCTTTTAATTTTTATTTATGATGTGAGGTAGAGAACAAAGCTTACTGTTTTCCTTACTTTATCTAATTGTTCCAACATTACTTGTTGAAAAGACTTTCTTTTCCATTAAATTGCATTAACAACATTTGACCATATAGGTAGATGCTTATTCTGCATGGTCTATTTTGTCCCTTTGATCTATTTGCCTATTCTTATTCTGATACCACAATGTCTCAATTATTGTTATTTAATAGTAATTCGTGAAATTCGATAATACAGTGACTCCAAGTTTCTTTCCTTTTTTGAGGATTGCTTTGTCTACTCTAGATTTTTTAGTTTAATATAAATTTTATAATCAGTTTCTCAAAGTCTGTGTTCAGATTTTTACTGCAATCACCTTGAATGTATTCATTGATTTGGAAAGAGTGAGAATTGAAACCATATTGAGTTTTCCAATTCTTAAACATAGCATCTCTCTTTTTAATTTAGGTCTTTTTAAAATTTTCTCTCAACAAAGCTTTGCAGTTTTTATTGTAGAGGACTTAAATGTCTTTTGTTAAGTTTATTCCTAAGTATTTAAAACATCTTATGGTTTTTGGTGCTATTAAATGGCTTAATAATGTTATTTTCCAATTATTTGTTGCTAATATATCAGGTGTCATAGGATTTTCTATACACACAATCATGTAATCATGTCAATCTATGACTATAAAGACATATTTATTTATTTTGTTCCAATCTTTTTATTATTTAGTTCTTTTTCCTTGCCTTATTGCTTATCGTGGGAGCTTTAGTACAATGTTGAACAGAAGTTATGGGTAAAACCTTTGCCTTGTTATTGATATTAAGGAAAAATTGTTACAAGAATCAGTTTTAAGTATAATGTTAGTTGTATATCTTTCACAAATATCAGTTATAAATTGATGAAGTATTTTTCTATGCCTAGTTTGGTGAGATTTTGTCATAAATGAGTTATATGCCATCAAATTTTTTTTTGCTTTGATAATTATATGATTTTTATTCTTTATCCTATCAATGTGATTATTTTTAAAAATTTGGTCACCACCTTACAATCCTAGGATAAATTTCACTTGAGTAGTATGTATTTTTAATATAATGCTGGATTCCATTGGCTAATATTTGTTTAACAATTTTTGCAAGTATGTTCATAAAAAACATTGGTCTGTAATTTTATTTTTTATTTATGCTAATTTTACAGTTATGCTGGCCTCATAAAAAAACATACAAAATTTTGCCACCTCTTTATCTCTAAATTATTTTGTGTAAAATTGATATTACTCATTATTAAATATCCGATAGAATTCACCAGTGAAGCTATCTGGAACTTAAGTTTTCTTTGTAGGAAAGTATTTATTTATGAATTAGGTTTCTTTAATAGGCAGGGAAGTATTCAGATTTTCCTTTATTCTTATGTCAGTTTTGGAGAGTTTCTGTTGTTCTAGGATTTTGTCCATGTATTCAACTTGTCAAATTCATTGGCACACAGTTGTTCATAACAGTCCTTATTAACTATGACACACTTATAGGTTGTTTCTTTAGCTTATGCTTCTTGGGGTTAATTGAACTTCTTGGATCTGTGTAGTATTATTATTTCCTAATAAATTTGGGGAATTTTCAGTTGTTTATTCAAATTTTTTTTGATACATTCTTTTTTTTTTTTTTTTTTTTTTTTTTTTTTTTTTTTTTTTTTTTTTTTTTTTGAGACAGAGTCTGGCTCTTTTGCCTTGGCTAGAGTGCCGTGGCATCAGCCTAGCTCACAGCAACCTCAAACTCCTGGGCTCAAGTGATCCTCCTGCCTCAGCCTCCCAAGTAGCTGGGACTACAGGCACGTGCCACCATGCCTGGTTAATTTTTTCTATATATATATTTTTAGTTGTCCAGATAATTTCTTTCTATTTTAATAGAGACGGGGTCTCGCTCTTGCTCAGGCTGGTCTCGAACTCCTGACCTTGAGCGATCCACCCGCCTCGGCCTCCCAGAGTGCTAGGATTACAGGCATGAGCCACTGTGCCTGGCCTTTGATACATTCTTGATCATCTTTGTTTCCGGGACTCTATATTTATGCTTACCCAATATTGCCTCACAGGTCACTGAAGTTCTGTTAATATTTTAAGTATTTATTTTTCTCTCTCTTCAATTTGGATAATATTATTGACCCTTTCTTCTGTAGTGTCTAATCTTTTCTTTAACCCAACCAAAGGATCTTTTTTATTTCAAGTATTTTATTTTTGAATTTTAGAATTTCAACTTTTTTTATATATTTTCTATTTCTTTGCTGAAATTTGTCCATCTTTTCTTTTAAATCCTTGAATGTGTTTATACCAGCTGTTTTAAAATCCATGTCTGCTACCTCTAATATCTGTGACTTTGGGCATCTATTTTCGTTGGATGCATTTTTTTTTCTTGATTATAGATAACATGTTATTATCCTGTCTAATAATTTTTTATTGTATATGTTAATTTGCAGGGAGTCTGATTTATGCCATCTTTACTTTAATCCTGTTTTGTCTTATCAGATGATTAATCCATTGGTAAATTCTCTCGATACTATTGGGATTCATTTTGTGCTTTGTAAGGTGGGTTGATTTCAGCTTTTTCATTAGATCTATGGTATTTTCATTCCCCTAGGGCATGGTGTTTCTGGGATATTAGTTGAATGCCTGGGTTGTTTAGTAGGATCTCTCCACTTTAACTGGGCCAGGATTCTGACATTTCCATCCTGCTCTCAGCTGCCTAAAAGCCACTCTCTGCTAGGCATTTTGGATGTAATGCCCATGCATATGCACCCTAGCTCTCAGCCAAAGACACAAGGTGAACCCTCATACAAACTTCTAGGTGTGTGCCCTCTACAGAAACCTCATTTTTCACATGCTGCCCTTCCAGTTCCAGCTGCCTCAAACTCTAATCTCTACTTCTTAGCTTGGGAAGACGTGGCTCTCTATTTGGGATCCATCTCCCTACAGGAAATTCCAGGAATTATCTCAGGCAGAAATTTAGGGGTAACATGAGGTATGTACATCATGGGTTTTCCTTATCTCAATGATAGGGCTGTTTTCTCTGTTTCCAATGCCTGAAAACAGTTGTCTTATATGTTTTGTCCAGTTTTTATAGTTATTTACAAAGGAGTATAATATTAACATCAATTAATTCCAGTTACTGGAAGCAGGAGTCCTCTAGCACATTATTTTGAGCATCTATTATGTATAAAATACTATGTTTATCATTACAGAATACAAATAAATAGTGAATGAATTTCATCCATCTGAAAGAGATAAGAAAGGTACAT
Organism: Indri indri; assembly: GCA_004363605.1. Taxonomy (NCBI): domain Eukaryota; kingdom Metazoa; phylum Chordata; class Mammalia; order Primates; family Indriidae; genus Indri; species Indri indri. Next base: position 3,393 of record RJWJ010000617.1, on the reverse strand, counting down.
ACATAACTAAGAAATGAGACACATTGACTTTCTTTCAGTTCCCAGAATGGACCAAGACCTTTCCCACCTCAGACTTCGCAAATGCAATTGTCTTTGCCTCAAAAATTCTTCCCTGTACTCCTGGCCTGAATGACTCTTACTCATTCATCAGATCTCAGTTAAAATGTCATTTACTCAAAAAAGTCTTCTCTTATCTTCTTATCTAAATTATTTTATTGAATGTTATTCTTTTTCATAGAACAGTCTAGTTTTCCAATACAATTCTTATCATAATTTCTCTTTATATATTTCTGTGCTTATTTAACTATTTATACATTTCATAAGTGCAAGACTAACTCTGTTTTCTTCATCTCTGTCTCTAGACCTATCACAGTATTGAAAAAGTAGCATAAAAATAAATATTTCTTGAGTGAATAAATGTGTAAAGGATTTGATCAATGTCATAATCAGCATAGAAAATACCCAAGACACTTCCTATTGGTTTGATAAGAGAAGGTCTAGAGAGATGGAATTTTAAGAGGCAGAGATGGGAAGAAAGGGTTTTCTAGGCAGGAAATTGATATGAGTTTAGAAAGTACAAGTCATATTTCAGGAGACAGTGAATGGACCTGTTTTGCTGGAGAAGAGAGTTCATTAAGATGACAGACAGAAATAAGCCTTGTAATGCAAATTGAGTTTAAACTCTTGATCTTACTGGCCTAATAATAATCACCAGTTTGTAAAACATGAATCTGAAATATTACCAGTTGATGTATACAATATTTTTTCTAAAGATATAATGTATTTTAAAAATAGAAATAAGAGTTCTCACCAATAATTTCATATGAAGATATTGACCAAAAATCCGATATCGATTTTAGTTCCTATATTTGAAGTTCAGTTTTGTTAAGGAGAATACCCAAAAATGTGCCTTATCAACTCTTTTGTGTGAGATGCAATAAAGAGTAAACTTTTCTGCCAATGGTTCTTAGCTGTGTTAGTATTAAATTACTCATCTGACATCTAAAGTAACATGGAGACAGGATGTTTAGGAGACTGGGTTGTAACAGTTCTTAGAAACCCTCTGTGGTTCTCTTCCTATGTCTGTAGGAGAATGTGTTAGAACCACAGTGAATGCTTAAAAGGGTTCCATGAAAATGGAGAGAAACATAAGGAGGGTGGGTACTGGGAAGAGGAAACCAGACATCACACTCACCTGAGACTCTTGGTATATGTATGCTCTAGTTACTTTCCCCATCTGTAGCTAAGCACAGAATTATAAATGAGTGTTTACCCACTACCCCATGCTGTTAACTCTCAGAATAGCATAGCTGAGGCTTTTCTCAATGCAGTCAAAGCCACCTCCAGGAACCAATTAGTCTCTTCCAATTGTCCTACTCTTGCTAGTGAAGCCCACTTAGTCACAATGGGATCATAATCAAGCCCATTAACAGCACTCTCCCCAGCCCACTTAGCAGAATATATAGTTTCCCTCAATTTTGCCTTTTCAAAGTAGGAGTTGTCCAATAATTCGAAAAGCTAAATGATATTATTCTCAATTTATGCAGTTAATGTGAGGATTTCTTCAGAAAAACTGATCAGTAACCAACCATACACAAGACGATTTCATCTTTTCTGGGTGCCACATTGCGGAAAACCAGAGGTGTGACCCTTAAGAAGTTATGGGCTGGGTGGCATTAGCTCAATTTGCCACACACTAATCTTCAGCTTGGAAAGTTCTCATCATCTCAGATCTCCAAAGCTGAGCTGACATTGAAAGATTGGTTCTTCTTCCCAATAGCTAAAGGATACTCGTCATTCTTATCACAACTTAAAGTCATCTCATCGGAAAAATTCTCCTGACCCCCCCAAACTAAATTTAGTTCTCCTGCTGTGTATGCCTTTTCTTCACACTGCTAACATCACGTCAAGAAGGTGGTAGAGAATCCCAGTTAAGAGGGTGGCCTCTTTGGGGTCCCAGCTCTAACTCTACCATTAATTAGCATATGACTTGGGGAAACTTCCAACCTCTCTGTGTCTTAGTTGCTTCATATTTAAAACAGAGATAATAATGGTATCTATTTCATAGGATTGATTTAAGGATAAAATAAAATAATTTTATATAAATTTATATGTGAAGAACTTAAAATGATGCCAGCAAATAGCAATATATATTAACTATGAGTATCATCATAATTTCCAGTTATACATTTATTTTTACCTGGCTCATTCATTAAACATTCAAAATACTTAATGAATACCTACTATGTACCAATCATGCTATAGGGTATGTCAACAAACAAAACTTTTGCCTTTAAAGGCTAATAATCTAGTGAAAGAGAAAAAAAATGAATAATCCAAATAATACATTAGAAAGTTACACAGTATATAAAAAAGTGATTTAAAAAAAAATAGAGCAGAGTAAGAAGTGTGAGTGGATTGCAATTTTAAATCAGCATGGTCAGGGAAGGCCCCATTGAGAAGGTGACATTTGAGTAAAGACTTGGAACAGTCTCTGGGAAAAGATCATTCTACTCATGGAGAATAGCTATTGCAAATTCCCTGCGGCTTGAGTGTGTGTGGTTTGTGGACAGGCAGGGAAGCCACTGTAGCTGAAGCAGAATGAGCAAGGAGAAAGTAGGAAGAGATGAGGTGGTGGGCAGGGCAAGGACACAAGCTTTTGTTCTCAGTAAAATGGAAGGATTTTCAGTAGGGAGCTAGCATGGTCTGACCTGAGTACTTTAAGTACCACTCTTGCTGCTCTGTTGAGAGTAGATGATGTGGGAGGGAAGGAAGACTGAAAACAGGGAGACCTGCTAGGAAACTATGACTGAAACCCATGTGTGAGATGAGAGTGGCTCAGACCAGTGTAGCTGCAGAAAGGAGGTTGAGGTGTAATCGGACTCTGGATATAGCTTGAAAATAGAGATAACAGATTTCCTGATGGAATGTTGGCAGGGGCAGGATAGAGAAAGAGAAGATAAAAACTTTCTCTCTCACCCACTAGAAAATCAGCAGTGACCAAGTTTGTTGTTGCTTTCCGTTGAACCTTTGACAAGTAGCAAAAGGCCTGGCACACAGTTGTCATGAAAAATATTTGTTCCATGAAAGAAGAACAATATTCTAAGGACTGAAGTTTAAACTAGAATATTTATTTATTTTTAATCAGAAATCTTTTTTGTACTTAGCTAGAGCAGCATTTAAGAATTTGGATCCTGGTTCAGTCTTCTACATGTGGCTATTCAGTTTTCCCAGCACCATTTATTGAATAAGGATTCTTTTCCCCAGTGTATGTTTTTGTCTGCTTTGTCAAAGATTAGGTGGCTATATGAGGATGGTTTTATATCTGGGTTCTCAGTTCTGTTCCACTGGTCAATGGCTCTGTTTTTGTGCCAGTACCATGCTGATTTTAAT
>RJWJ010000616.1:0-199420 GCA_004363605.1 Indri indri | reverse complement strand
ATAGTGGTGGTGGTGGTGGTGGTGGTGGTGGTGGTGGTGGTGGTTCTGGTGTTGATAGAGATAATAGTAGTGGTGGTGGTTCTGGTGTTGATGGAAACAGTAGCAATGGTGTTGGTGGTGGTGGTGATGGTTCTGGTGTTGACAGACATAGTAGTGGTAGTGCTGGTGGAGGTAGCAATGATGGTGATGGTTCAGGTGGTAATGGGAGTATTGTTAGTTCTGGTGATAATGGTGGTTTTTGTGTTAGAAATAGAGATAAATGGACAGATTTGAGAATATTTTGAAGTAAAAGCTTCCTAGATTTTAGGGATAGATCTGATCTATGTGCTGACAGAGAGGATCACATCAAGGATAAATTCCTCAGTTTCTGGCTTGTCAATAAACTGAGGATGGGTCTGGGGTGTGGGGTGGAAATTAAGAGCTCACTTTGGGGCATGTTGCATTTGAGATGCCTTTTCAGGTTCCAACTCTTTCTCAGCATTTTCCCAGAGATGATAATTTCACTTTCCTCTGCATTCTTTTTTGCCCGAAAGACAGCTCGCAAATTCAGATTCTTTTCAGGGCCAGGCAGGAAAGTGAAGTGAGTAAAGCAGGCTGGGTCATGGAGTCATTCAGAGTGGCAGGGACTTTGGTGACCTGTAGAGAACATGACACATCAAAAGCGGGGTGGCTGGGACTCAGATTAGCCCATTGAGAGGTCAAGTGTTGCCAGCTCTTGATTTTTCAAGAGGAGCTAAAAATCATGATTTTTATTTTTCTTAGATAGCAACTAATTCAACACTCTCTCTCTCTCTCTCTCTCACACACACACACACACACACACACACATACACACACATACACACTCCTGTTGACCTACTGTAAGAGCCAATCCTGTGGATCAAACAAAACAAATCTGTGACCCATGGGTAGCCAGATTAGAATTTTGGTTCTAAATCATTCATTAACATTAGTTTATTCATCATATTATTGATCAAGTATATTTCTTTTTCTTTTCTTTTCTTTTTTTTTTTTTTTTTTTTTGAGACAGGGTCTTGCTCTGTTGCCTAGGCTAGAGTGCAGTAGCATCATCATAGCTCACAGCAACCTCAAACTCCTGGGCTCAAGTGATCCTCCTGCCTCAGCCTCCCAAGTAGCTGGGACTACAAGTGCACACCATCATGCCTGGCTAATTATTTTACTTTTTATAGAGAAGGGGTCTCACTATTGACTAGGCTTGATCAAGTATATTTCAATAACATTATTAGGATAGACATTTTCTGATAACATAGCACTATTAAGAGGTATTCGGGGGTGCTTCCATGAACAGAACTGGGAGGTATGTATTTTTTTTTTTTAAATTGTGGATTCATACTAGTGCCTCTAATTCCAGTCAAACACCAGAGGACTCTTCCTGGCCTCCCCTCATTCCATCGCCGTAACCCCCTTCTCCCATAGTGAGTACCCCAGCTGCCGAGAACAGCTGATGATTCACAGCATGAATTTAAAGCAGGAGTACTTCCCTCCTTTCCTTCCTCCTTTCCCTGTGGCTGAGATAACTTATTTTTCATTTCTATAATTTTTTCTAGTTAATTTTCTCATAAGCATGTCCAAGTTTTCCTAAGCATATCTTTGCAGAGATTTTTACCATGTAGAAGTGCTATATTAATATTATTTATCATCAATCATACAGGGAACAATTCCCTGGGCTTGAGTAAGGCTGAAATGGGAGCTGTTGATAATAACTTCCATCTGCCTGGCAGCTTACAGTTTACAAAGTACTTCTTTGCATGTACTACTTCATTCACTCTTAATGGTGTGAATTCTTTAGTTCCCAGACAAAGCAAACAATAGATAAGCTCTGAGTTTCATGAATGTTTCACGTAGTAGGGACTCAAATGATACCTGAGTTTTAAAAAGATGCATTTAGAATCTATGACTGATGAAAACAGGTATCATATAAAAGTATGAGTAAAACTTTTTTATACTCACTCCAGCATTTCTTTTTTGCCATCGTTATTTCCTAGGAAATTTTCTGTCTTCTTTAGATTGATATTTTAAAAAGACATCTACTTCCTAAAGACACACCAATTACACACGTCTTTAAAGCAGTGGTTCTCAAATGTGGCTGCACATAGAATCTCTAGTGAGTGGGAGCTGCACCCCACGGTGATTAAATCAAAATCTTTAGGGTAAGCATCAGTCCTTTTTAAAACTGTCTAGGAAAACTGAGAGTCAAAAAAAACCATCTAGGAGATTCTACTTAGCAGCCACTGCATGGGTGAGGGAAGGCTGTGCTAAGGATTGGAGAGGGTGGCCTGGGAACTTGATCACCTCATTTCTGGTTTAAAGACCGGTACTTAAAGTATGCAAGAACATATTTTGAATTTAACCTTGCTTGCAGTTGAAAGGCACTGAATGCATTCCTTAGATGATATGACATTAAAAACCATTTTCTCTTTTTTCTAAGTGCCCTGCTTAGGCATCCTAATCTTTCATCTAGATTAAGCTCCTTGAAAGCACAGTAAGTCCTCACTTAATGTCATCAACAGGTTCTTGAAAACCACAACTTTAAACTAAACAGCATATAATGGAACCAATTTTACAATAGGCTAATTGATAAAATAAGAGTTAAGCTCCTACAGCATATTTCTGGTCACAAAAACATCACCATACTTCCAAGTAAAGACCAAAACACTTGTAATATTAAACATTGAGATAAATATGAACTATACATACATTTAAGAAATATTAATAAAAAAAGATAATTATGATATTTACTCACTAATTCCAGTTCAGGGTGGTGGGTGGCCAGAACCTGGTAGCTCCAGGGCCAAGGCAAAAACCAGACCCTAGCCTGGACGTCATTCCATTGCAGGGGACACTCACACACACACCCATACTCATGCAGACAGGGACGATTTAGACACCCTGATTTGCCAAACATGCACATCTTAGGGATGCAGGAAGAAACGCATACCCAGAGAAAACCCACACAGACATGGGGAGAATATGCACACACCACGCAGACCATGGCTCCAGCTGGGAATCGATTTTTTTCCTCATTAATGTTATAATGAACAGAAAGATGTTATTCAGGCCCTGCTGTACTACTCTGTCCCAGGCAAGAAGTCAGAGCTGCTAAAATATCTGTTGACTTGTAATAAAGTGAATCCAGTTAAAGACCCACAGAAAATGAAAATGGATTTTAAAATCAAAACAAGTTGTTGGAGGCCGGGCGCGGTGGCTCACGCCTGTAATCCTAGCACTCTGGGAGGCCAAGGCGGGCGGATCGTTCTGAGCTCAGGAGTTCGAGACCAGCCTGAGCAAGAGCGAGACCCCGTCTCTACCAAAAATAGAAAGAAATTAATTGGACAGCTAAAAATATATATAGAAAAAGTTAGCCGGGCATGGTGGCGCATGCCTGTAGTCCCAGCTATTCGGGAGGCTGAGGCAGGAGGATCGCTTGAGCCCAGGAGTTTGAGGTTGCTGTGAGCTAGGCTGATGCCACGGCACTCGCCGCAGGCAAGAGAGTGAGACTCTGGCTCAAAAAAAAAAAAAACCAAAAAAACCCCAAAAAACAAAAAACAAGTTGTTGGAGCTTATGGGAAATCTGTGAAAAGGTTACATGAGCAATCATTGGATTTGCAAAGGTAGCTAGAGGAATTTAATGATTATTCTTTAGAGTTTAGTTTGTAGGAATCTTAACCTCTCTTCCAAAATGAGAAAAAAGGTGGGGAAATCTTTTTTCGTGGGGATGGAATGACAGTGGCCTTAGGAGAGGTGGTGGTAGGGAAGCGTATGTTTCAGAAACAGGAATACCTTTAATATATGTTAAATATATATATATATATATATATATATATATATATATATATATATATATATGTTTTTGGAGACCAGAATCTTACTTTGTCACCCTGGGTAACGTGTGGTGGTGTCATCATAGCTCACTGCAACTTCAAACTGTTGGGCTCAAGCAATCCTCTTGCCTCAGCCTCCTGTGTAGCTGGGACTACAGGTGCACGCCACGACACCTGGCTAATTTTTCTATTATTTAGTAGAGACAGGGTCTTGCTCTTGCTCAGGCTGGTCTCAAACTCCTGAGCTCAAGCAATCCTCCTGCCTCGGCCTCCCAGAGTGCTAGGATTAGAGGCATGAGCTACTGTGCCTGGCCAGTCTGTATATTTTAATCACCATTGTGATCATCATGTCAGATGAGAATGTGTTTTCTTTTAAAAATACAAGATAGAATATCTATTCTGGTTCCCTTCCAAACTTAAGGGTAGCAGAGTTTTGTGAATGACTTAGTGTTTCAGGACAACAGCATTCTAAGAGGTAACATGAGACTTCTGGTCTGAAAGGCCAGCACTCTAGAAGCCCATACCTGGAAGGGCATGTCCAGGTATCTCTGAGCTACTATCAGGGCTAATGCTGGAGAAAGGGCGCCACCTACTGACCAGCCAAAGTCACCCTTTTTCCTGCCAGGAATCCCATTTGGTTAGAGCAGGTGTCCCAAAGAGGCTGGCCCAGGAGACCTAGGGAGGTTGTCTGCAGACCCCACTGTGTTTCATGGGGAAGTTCATGAGGATGTAGTCACACAAAGTGAGGTGTTTTGAGTGTATGTCTTCTATAAGAATCTCAGGAAAAGAGTTATTTGAAGAAAGATATCAACAGCCTTGATGCCGAAAATGATAGAACCAATATTTGGTTGAATGCTGTTATGAAAAGTTATGGGTTCCACAACATGGGATTTAAAGACAGTTGTGTTGTCAAGGGGTGTAAGGGGCAGAGTGTGAATTTTAGGAATTAACTCTGTTCTATAGGGGTTTGAATGAGTTTAAAGGTTTTGAAAAATAGAGGTCTATTTTATTTAAAAATAAAACTTTAACCTTTAACACGTTATTAAATGGAGAGTTCATATGTAGAAAAGTGCCATTGCATATAGAGTAGTTTTAGAACACTGACTGAACTGACAAGGCACCAGGATACTCACAGTAAGGGCACCAGAGTCCTGGCAAACCATTCAGCCTCCAGCTCCTCCTGTAGGAGAGGGTCATAATCATTTGTGCTCTCAACACCAGGTCGGGTCAACTCGAACCGTGTACTAGGGGTTCACAAGACGGATGCACGGGCTTTGCTTCTCCCACCAGCAAATGCATGATTTCAGGTGTGAGAAAGGCCACCTCCTAAATCAACCGAGATCCAAAATTACACTCTTTCTCTTTGATGGGAGTTGTTATCTTAAAGAAAAGACACTGGTCGAGTCAGCACACAAAAGAATGGAGGAGAGTGTCAGGAACCCAAGGGAAGGGAAGAAATGTTCCTTCCACAGCTAGAGAAGAGCCTCACAAGCTGTGGTCTCAGCAAACTGGTGTGTGAGGGCTTCCAATTTTCACCTTCAGCAGCACTTAAGCCCTGGAAACTCCAGCACTGCTTAGCCCATAGAGACAGGACTAACAGCAATGCTCACGGGGTGCCAGGCACTGGGTTCAGTGCCTTCCACACATCAGTTCATCTACTCTCCCTGCAGCCCTGTGAAGTAGGAGCAACATAGCTCAGGGACAAACTTGCCCCATGTCTCAGAGCTGAGGAATGAGAAAGCTGACATCTAAACCCAGTTCTGCGTGGCTCTGCAATCAGTACTTTTGTCTGTGTGATATTATGAACCTCTCATGGTGGCTTCTCAGAAATTGCTGGTGGGATTATCTTGGTCCTAGAGAAGTTATAAAAAATCCCACAGTTCCCTTTTTCCTAGACATAAGAGGCTTATCCTGCACTGTGGGTGACAGAGGATCTTCCACTTTCTTTTCTTTTGTTTGATTGAAGACCACATAGCTTCATCAAAGTTCTAGACTGCCTTAAATGGAAAAGCAGTATTTACCTATTGTCTTGGACACGTGTGTGTGCGTGCATATATTGTTTGCATGCATCTCTTTTGCATGGAGTGGGGAGGTTGAAAAAAGGAGTAGGGACACTAAAGAAGCAGAGAGCAGTGAGTGACAGGTAGCTACATAGTGTCAGAACGTGGAGCCTGGTAGAGAAAGCACCAGACTGGAAGTTAAGGGTCCTCAATTCTAATTCTGATTCTGCCTTTAGTAACCATAACAGTAGCTAACACTTGAGTGCTTATGATGTGTGAAGTACTGTTCCAAACATTTTATATACATTAATGCACTAAATCTTTATGACCATCCTATGAGATAAGTACTATGATAATTCCCATTTTACTGATGAGAAAATTGAGGCACACAGAGGTTACATCAGCTAAGAAGTAACAGAAAGTGGGCTTAGAGTCAGGCAATATGACTTACTATGTTAACTATTATGTAATATTCTCCCTTAACTAGCTGATTTGTCAGTTAATCTCTCTGGGGCTTTTAGTTTTAAAATTCGTATTTTTTTTTAACACATATTGAGGCCCAATCCTGGGTAAGACCTTATAAATCAGACAGAAGTGGAGAAGACCATGCACACAGATTCTCTTCCTTCCCTAACACACACCCGGTGCAAAACACAAAGGAGAGAAAGTCCACGTGCGGCTGAGACTCCCAGGGAAGCTGCAGGAGGAGCTGGCTTTGGAACTTGACCTTAAGGGAGAAGACTGGTCCAGAAAGGGCATCTCAGGCAGAGGTAAAGCTCAAGGTGAGTTTGGAGTCCTTTTTGGCTCAAGGACAGGGTATTGAGCAGGAGACAGTGACAGAGGGAAACATCAGGGTCCGCAGTTAAGGAGTCACATCTAAGATGACTAATCTGACAGTAGAACGTTGGCCAACTTCGTATGCGGAGGGAGACTGGAGGCAGGGATACCTGCGAGGAGGCCAGAGACATGGCCGTCTGGCCACACCCCAGGTCGGGTGGCAGCGGGGAAGGGGTCCGAACAATGGGGATGGATGCCAGAAACCTCAGGGAAGCAGGTGTCGGGGGTGAGATGGGGCAGAGGAGGTGGCACAGTGAACAGAATGGCCGAGTGACAGAGCAGTGATGACTTGCAAAGGAAGACAGTTGCTCGAAGGAAGATCCCTGTGGGCTATGTAGGCAGACGCACTTGCACAGTTATTGGAGTCGTGTGGTGGGAACTCACTTAGAGTAATGCTCATTAGAGGACTATGATAATGACAGCTACCTGCTACGAGCCAGGCATTCTGTCCGTCCAGCGTCCTCCCCTACCGTGTTATCTCCAATCAACACAAGAGTGCTGCTATGCAGGTATGTGGACGTACTTCATTTTAGAGAGTCTTTCTTCCCCAGAGAGGCAGCATAGCATAGTGCTAACAGGGCCGACTCCGAAGCCAGAAGACGAGAATTAGCAGAGGAGCTACTGTTATGTATCCTGGGCAAGAGGGTTAATCTTTCTGTACCTCAGTGTGTGAGTGTGTAAAATGGGCTAAAGTTACCCAGCTCACATTGCGATTGTGAGAATTAAATGAGTTCATATATGTAACGTGCCCGGACTGAGTGAGCACCTGAGAAACGCTAGCTCTTCCTGTGGATGAGTAAACCGAGAAACAGACAGATGCAGTGACCCAGCCGAGGACACACAGAGGCAGAGCCAGCAAACCCTGGCCCGCCAGCCCCAAGGCCTCCCTCAGGTCCACGAAGCCACGCTGAAGTGGGAGCCACAAAACACCTGAGAGAGAATCGAAGAGGACTGTGGGAATAGCATGTTCAGGGGGAGGCAGGAGGACAAGGAGTGCAAGTGGGATTGAGGAGAAATTAGGAGGAAGGACAGGAATAAAGCACTTTCAAAAATCTTTTCTGTTTTCCTGATCGTTGAAGTCAAACAGGCGTACTCTAAAAATTAAGACATCATGGAACTAAATTCTTGTTACCTAACCACCTCCCCTGCTCCCCGGTCAGACAACCATTGTGAACAGACTTTGAAAAACCAACACCAAAACCCCAGGACACTATGGTGTTACGGAAGGTGTGCGTGGTCCGGGGATTCACATGGGGAGGGGTGGCGGCTAACAAGGCCGATGCGGGGGGGCTGGGGCCAGGGTTTGCTGACTTGGTGTTGGGAGGGCAGACGGGGGAGGTCAGGCCAGGGCTGGGGTGGGGGCGATGCAGACCTGGGGGCTGGGTCTGGAATGAGTCTGGCGTGGGAGGGATGGCCAGTGGGCACAGACAGTTGCAGGAGTAAGAACATTCTTTGTGCAATGGACCCCTTTGGGAGTCTGGTGAAGCTTATAGACTGCTCCTGAGAATCAAGTTTTAATGCCTAAAATGAAATACATGGGATTACAAAAGGTAAGCACTTCTATCCACAGACTCCTTGGAATTAAGAACTTCCATAAAGTTCTGGCTATGAGTTGGTACTTCTGCGATGGCTCCATCCTTGGAAGATGCCCACTGCCCTCTGAGTCCTCCACACCCTGTCCGTGTCGAAACCCAAAGGTGCACCCAGAATGCAGAACAGGTCCAGATCTCCAGCTCTGGACTAGGATTTTAGGCAAGGATCTACCTTTTGGTAATTTGGACGCCCTAAAATGTAGAGAACGTGTGTAAAACATCAACATCACAACCCCCATTTTCTTATTTCAGGATGTTGGCAGAGCAGAAAGTGCTTTGGAGGCTTTATATGCAGATCAAGTCTTCATAGCATTCCAAAAAAAAAGAAAAAAAATCCCACTGAGACCCAAAGGCGGTTAATCTTGGGTGATTGGCTCATTACTGGAGGTTCTCGGTATGTCCCACATGCTTGCAAGATGGCTGTGCGTGTCCTTATGGGGCTGGATCCGTTCCCCACATGTGCGCATCTTCACACACGCAGTTTGGCCGTGGAGGCAGGGAGAAGCAGAGCAAATGAGATTCGGCACTGAGACTAATGGGCATGTTTGGGGTTTAAGTTTGCAAATGAAATTCAGAAAACCAGCACTGACTCCTTGGGCCAGGTGGAGGGCGGGAGGAAGACTGGCAGCAGGCATGGCTCTGGACGGGTTTGAGAGGCACATTGGGGCACATTAGCTAGACAAGTGGGTTTCTGAGATTTTTCTTATCACTTCTTCAACTGGAAACTGACTGAGCCTGCCTAAGCAGTCTACGAATATAGTATAGAAGGGGGTTTACATCAAATAATCCTATTTACTGTTCAATTATATTTTTTTGTATATTTTTTAGGCCACATGAATATGTCAATAAGAAAAGTGCCCATCTACCCCTGTCCGTAACTGGATGTGAAATTATCATACCCACCACATCCATTGTTGGAAGTACTATTTTGGGTTGGCCCTATATAATGTGAAATGAGGAGAAAAAGTGTGTAGCAGAATCCCGATATGGAAACCCAGACTTAAAAACATTCTCTGATGGTTTGGCATCCTTGGGATAAATTGGTCATAGTTTTCAGCAACTCAGATCAAAGCCAAATGCTGTTTGCATTCAGACAGTGATTCAGGGACCATGTCTTATTTGGTTTCTTTGAAAATAGAGCACAGACATTTTTTCATACCTTTGAGAGAAATTGCTTGGCCGCCAAATTTGTGCATTGTAAATTTTATTGTACTCTAATACAAAGCTCTACATCTCGTCTCAAATGTCTCTTTCCGAGTTATCCCAGCATCCCCAAGCTGAGTTGCTTGTTGCAATGATGATCTCCTGATGTCATGTGAAGAAAAAAAAAATAGGCCAACTGGTAAAGATAAAAAATAAATGAGAGTAAATAAAACACATATGGAACTTCTATTTTCAGAGTTTAAATGTATATGAGTGTGTATGCAAATCAGCCATCTAAATAGAAATCTAGACTGGGCCAGACTTAGGCACAGTTATGAAGCAGCAAAGTTTGCCTTCTGTGGCCTTTATGCCTCTGCTGTGGATATTTTTCCATAACCTGCATGTCTCTTCTTTTCCAGCCTACTTCATGACCTTCTGTAACCTCAGTCGGAGAATCAGACTTGTCCAGTCTTGGTACCCACTTCCGGACTCTGCCCTCTGCCACACACTTCCTTTCACTTCCACGCCTCCCTCCTTAAAACCCGTGTGTTCTGGGTCCCTTGTCCTTGGGCCTTGCTCATAAGTGGGAATTGTTTAAATGACTGTTATTTAAAAAATTATTGACTCCTAGCCAATTCTTGATTTTAATGAACAGATCGTATATATTTTGGAATGATTTCCTGATTTTGCTTTGTTCTCATAACAGACTCCATCGAAATGCCTGTTATGCACCGAGCAATGGCTTTGGTGCAGCGGGAACAACAGGAGGGTGCAGCTGTAAATGGGGCGGGGGCGTTCCTAAAAGGTTAAACAGCATGACAAGGTAGAGGAGCAATTCAGAGATGACACAAGCTGATTTCATTTTATCTAACAAATGCTTTTATCGTACATTCTGTGTGGCAGACACTGTTCTAAGCCCTTAACAAATATGAACTCATTTAGTCTTCAAAACAACATTCTAAGGCAAGTACCCTTACTGTATTCTCCTTTCGCAGATGGACAGATAGGCACAGAGAGGTTTAGTGACTTTCCCAAGGTCACTCAGCTATTAAATGTGGAGCTAGGTCTGAATCCCAGCAGTTTGGCTCCAGGGTCTGGGTGCTGAAATCATCTCAGTTTGGACTCTCCAGCCGCCAAGTATGGGACACAGACAGCGCCTCTGAGTTTGTGGGCAGGAGACATTCCAGGTGAGCCAAAGAGGTCCAAGCGGGCTTGAGGACAGTGGTTCTTCACCCTACCTGCCCAGGAGAGTCACCTGGGAAGCTTAAAAAAGGGCCTGATGCGCAGATCCCATCCAGGTGGACTGAATCAGAATCTCGGGGGAGAGGCCAGGCCAGTCACTGACAAGCTTCTGCAGGGAGTCCAAAGAGTGGCCAGCACTGGGAGTCCCGCAGGGAAGAGGCACTGGGGCTGGACCCTAAGGCTGGGAGAGCTCAGGGAGGAAGGACGAGAGGTTGTTCATGTGGGAGGTGGGGGCACAGAGGACGAGGTCCCCGCTCCTTATTCTCCCTCTGCTCTGAACCCGGCTTCTCATCTTCCTCCGTTCTCTCCACGCTCGGCTCCCCCTTCCTTCCTCCCTGCCCTTTGTTCTCTCACCTCCGCTCCTGTCAACCCCTTTGCCCTCCTCCTCCCTTCATCCTCCTGCTGCTCTTCTTCTCTTGTTTCCTCTTTCTCCCGCCCTGCCTTTCCCTTCCAGTCCATGGGCTTTTGGTCCTATCACTTAACAGTGCCCGTCCGCCCAGCAGAAGGTGGGCAGAGGCAGGTTAAGGCTCTCAGACGGCGAAGGAGTTAAGGGAAGGACTGGACGAACACACCCGGCCCCAAACAGTATCGTTAGTTTTAAGTACTGTAAGGACCATGTTCTGCGGGGATCCTGAGCACATGGTGTGTGGCTCTGGGGGTGAAGGGGGAGAGGAAAGCTAGGAAGGTGCATTCGTTTTCTATTGCCACTGTAACAAATTACCTAAACAGCATCTTAAATAACCCAAATTTATATCTTTCAACTCTGTAGGCTAGAAGTCCAACACAGGTCTCACTGGGCTGCAATCAAATTGTGGCAGGGCTGCATTCCTTTCTGGAGGCTCTAGGGAAGAATCTGTTTCATTGCCTTTTCCAGTTTCCAGAGGCCGCCCACATTCCTTGGTTAATAGCCCCTTCCTTCATCTTCAAAGCCAGCAACGTCGCATCCCTATGGCCCTGCTTCCGTGGCTATCATGCTGCTAATCTGGAGCTCACTCTGATAATCCAGGACAGTGTCCCTATTTTAAGGCCAACTGATTAGCAACCTTAATTCTATCTACAACCTTAAATCCCTTTTGCCCTGTAACCTAACATATTCACAGGTTCCAGGGGTTAGGATGTGGACATTTTCGGGGGTACAGTAGTCTCCCTGCCAGAGAGAGCCCCACAGAATAGGAGGGAGGTGGATAGGGAAGGTCATTCCATGTAGATGGAACAGCAGGAGCAAAGGCTTGGAGGCTTGGGAGAGGGTGCAAGGCAGGCTCTGAGGAGCTATGATAGTCCCATATCACCTGGTAGTGTCATACAACAGGTCATTACATATACAGTTTATACCATATATTTTGTTCTTAAATTTTACATATAATTATATTTACCACATACCTCATCAAAATGTCTATGCAGTACTTTATGGAGGTGGTATAGTGTTACAGCTACAAGCAGGTGCCCTGGAGCCATAGGGGGCTGGGTCTTAGTCTTACCTCTGCCACTCATTAGCCCCATACCTGTGAGAATTAAACGAGATCAAGAATCTCAAGTATTTTGCTCAGCCATGGCACATAATAAGCCCCTAATAAATGCGAGTTATTATTGCCATAACTAAATTGTGTCTTAACCTGATTGCTTATAACTCGCCACCCACGCTTTCTCTTTAATGTCCACTTCTTGCTGGAAGGAAAAAGAAAGCAGTGACAGGAGAACATTTCTGACCTATGCAACCTGCTGAGATAACATCATTATTATCAAGTTCAAATTGTCTACCTGCTCGGCCCTAAATTCAATCTACAATCTAAGGACTCTCTGCCCCACTGCTTACGCCAACAGCCCCGAATGGTATCTATAGCTAGAGTTTTAAATGACATTTAGTTACGAAACAGAAAACAGAAAAGCCTGGGGTTGGGGAGGATGTTCAAGGATGAACTGAAACCTTCCAAGGTGGGATTAACAACAACAGCAGCAACAACAAAAATACATGGGACTCAGAGATTCCCTGGGCAGGTGCTTCTGTAAGATTCCTTTTCTATTTTTGAATAGCATTCCAGGAAAATATTGGAGTCTCTGTTTTATCTGGGATTGAGAAAAAAAATCTACTTTCAATAGGAATTTGGGAATGCATATATTTCTTACTAGGTGCTGAGTTCCAGGGCAACATTTGTTAACCAGTAGAAACGGCCGAGCTTTTCAAAGCAGTTGTCTGACAACCAAATGGATAAGCTGCTCTAGCTGAGCCGCAAAGGTTGACCAGCTGATTTGAAAGCAGGTATTGTGTAATTACCGGGGAGGTGGAATTTCTCTTGCTTAATATTATACACCAAATGGTAGGAGGATCCTGAAGAGAGCATGAGCCAAAATTTAATTTAAAAAAAAAAAAACAGGTCAAAATCATGCCACAAAAACTATTTTAAGCATTTATTAGGTGATGAGCCCCTTGAAGTTTGTCTTGATTATCTTTGTGCCCTTGATGGTGCCTTGACTATCTTAGGTACTTATATAAGTTGCTGTCAGCTATTTGTTTAAAAAATAAGATGGATTTATTGGCTCTCACAAATAAAAAATCAAGAGGTCAGATGGAGATCAGGTGTGGTTCCATCAGGGCTCTGGCTCTTGTTCTCTGCAACCTTCTCCCACTCTGCCCTCCTCTGAGTATCAGGCTCTCTGCAAGCTGAGAAAAAGATAGCTTCACTTTTGTCTCTCCACAACAGAGGAGGAAAGGCCACCTCTCCAGTGGCTCTCTAGACGCAGGAGAAGCCACCTTCCTCAGAAGCCATGAAGAAACTTTCCTGTTCATACCTCATTAGCCCAAATGGGGTCCCATGTCCATTCTTGAACCAATTGCCGTGGCCAGGGCATACCCTGTGTTGATTGGCTGAGGCCCAGATTTACGAGCCGTTCGCTTTGACCAGAGGAGTGAGATTCCTCCCAGAACCATCAAGCCTGTCCCTGGAGCTGAGGTTGGGGTCAGTTTCCCCTGAAGCTTCTGGGCTGTGCCCCTAATCAACAGGGGAAGCCCCTGGCTGCACACGTGTGCTGGCCAGTGTCACAGTTTCCATTCAATCTTTGCAATAACTCAGGTAGTGGAACTGAAGTCCCCAGTGGTTTAGGAACCAGCCTAAGGTCTCTCCATAAGTGGGGAAGTTGGAATTTACAGGTTTTCTGATCCCAAAGTCCAGTATCCTTCCAACATACCCTTTGCCTGAGTGAATAAACAAATAAATGTCTGGCGGAAGCAGGGTAATAGAGTAATAGAGCGATGGTTAATATGGGAGGCTGTTTCTGTTTGAAGCCGGGCCATTCCCACATGAACTAGGTGACGCTGGGAAGGTACTCCACCTTTCTATGCCTCTGTTTTCTCATCTGTAAAATGGAAGTTGTGCTAGATCCTACCTCATCAGGATGCTGTGAGAATTAAGTGAAGTAATGCAGATAATAAACTTGGAGCAGTGCCCCAGCCTGAAGGAACTCTTACCCAGAGCAGGTCTGCTTTGGGCGCAATTGGTCATTTGTCCAAGGCACAATAAAATTCCAGTCTTCCTTGCTCTACAGGGTTAAAAGAACAGAAGTGTGTATAAATATGAAAATCTCCTGAGTGCTTTAACATCGTGGGAAGTTAGGGTTTGTAGAAAATTTCCAAGTTTATTTAAACCCCTTTGCAGGTGTATTTAAGACTTGAGGTGAGTTGG
Source organism: Indri indri (assembly GCA_004363605.1). NCBI lineage: Eukaryota > Metazoa > Chordata > Mammalia > Primates > Indriidae > Indri > Indri indri. The sequence goes on along the minus strand of RJWJ010000616.1, from coordinate 185,087 downwards.
GGAGGACTCTGAAAAGCCACCAAATCACTCCCCCACCGATCTTAATTCTATTCCAAACTAATTTGTTGCTTTCAGTTCTCCTGATGGTGACCTAATGCTGTCCCGCCTTCTTTATTTCCACCTTTTGTTTTTTTTTAAGAATTCACATTCTTCCCTGCACTCTTATTCTCTATTTTCCTTCTTTTTTCTTCCTTTTTCTCCCCATAATTTGGTACATGTTTTTCTTTTTTGATGTAGAATTCATGGCAGGCTGCAAATGACCTGGTTTGATATGGTGTGAAGGAGATAGTGGGTATCAGATAGGGAAGGAGTATTTTGGCCAGAAAGTGGGGGTGGCTCTGCCCTAACTCTAAACATTGCATAGAGACTTTGAATTTTCTTCCTCAGAAACAGGAAGTACTATTTTAATCTTCAGTTTATAATAAAGAGGCTGGGGGCACAGAAAGAAAAGGACAGGTGTTCAGACCCTTTTGGAGCGTTGACATGATTTACACACAGACACGAAGACGAGTTGTAAGCACTAGTCACTATCTCTGAGAGTCAGGAAACCATTCTTTCACTCCCTCATTAATTAATCCATTCATTTGATAAGCATTAATTACTTACTAGTGCTCAGTGCTATTCATAGGCAGTGCCATTCGAAAGGCTTATGAAGAGAAGTAAGTTACAGCTACTAAAAGGCACTTATACAAGACACTTATAGGTAAGACAGCATCTCGATTAGGTAATTAATTTTACAACACCATATGTAAGTGTTCAGTATGGATGTTAAGTGGTCAAAGAATGACTGCCTGTGGAATATCATATATATATCTACAGACTCATTTTCATTTTGATAAGCTCTTTATAGATATACCTTAGTACTATGTCAAAAAATATCCCATCAACCTTTGTAGAATTTTAAATGCATTTCAGCTGGGTTTGTATAAAATAGGAAGAAAATTGTTACCAATCAGACAAGATTGAGAGACATTGTGTGGAGGAAGATAATTCACATCTTGGTCAGTTGCATTTGGTGTGATACATTTTAGACTGTGCTTTATAGTTTTGACCTTAGAAAAGGAAAACGATATGATGCTGCGAATGTAATAGGTGTAAATAACCATTTTTAAAAATTACATCACTGATGCATAAGCCAAAAAGTTGGGGCTGACTGTATTTGTGGCAAATCAGTAGAAAGACTAACTTAAGTTTTATTAGTGTATCACATACGGACAGCATAATGTGAAATTTGCTGCATTCCACTGTTTGTACTACTCACTCAGGAAGGTAAAGTGGAAATTTTCCATCTTACACATTTAGTTCCCCTCTTAAAGCTGGCAAACACTGACTTTTTCCACTGCATTTCTGCATAACTGGACTCTTGCCAGCTTGTGTGTGTGAGTGTGAGCGTACGTGTGTGTGTTTTAGTAGCTAAGCGTACTATCACTGGTGCTGTTAGCTAGACTTATCTGCATTTTGGGATTCACATTAGTTTCTCTCTAGGGACACTGTATGAGAGTCGGAATCTGATCATAGTTCTCTGTAAGTTTGCAAATGGTTTGCTGTCAGATCACTCAGACTGACACAAATAACAGTTCTCCCGAAGTTTTGCTATTGGGCTGTTCCTTCTGGAAGTGTTCCATTGCTCTAGCTATGAGATTGTGAATGTCCCTATTTGTACGCTAGCTTTGAGTGAGCTCCTACGTAGGATCTGTGCCTGCTGCGCCCTTTCTGACGCTGGCTCCTCGGCTTGGAACAGTCTCCGTTGCTTATCAGTTCTCTACCCATTCTTTGATGTCCAGCTCAAACAGCCAGGCTACTCTAAGTCACATTATAGGCAATTTATTCCTGCCTCCTCCACCCTCCCTACACACTTAACTGCGATTATCTGACGTTAATCACAGGATGCCTTGCACTTTATACGCCTGCAATATGCTTTGTACACATTCAAAGAGCATGCACAGTTATTCTGCAGGACAGCAATGTTGAAAGAATGTGGAGCTGAGGAATAGTTGAGATAATGTATGTAGAGAATCCCCACTTCTCGAGGATTTGCCGTGACCCAGGCACTGGGCAAAAAGCTTTATGTAACATCCTCCCATGTACAATGCCTGCAGGTGTTAGTTCCTTTAGTCTCAATCCTTGGACAGAGTAGGTACTCACTGAATATTTCTCAAATGAATGAGAACTGGACATGAGCTGGCAGCAAGGTCCTGCCTGCTGAGTCAGCTGGCCTGAGTCAGTGGCTGAGGCACATACAACATAGGTCTCTAGAGAGTGAAGATACTGACTGGGCTGCAGTTCCCATCTATCTGGCTGAAAAGCTGCCAGGGAGTGATTCCGGCGCATAATGGAGAGCTCACAGAGAGGGGAAAGTATCATTTCTGAGCGATATTATTTCCTTTCCCACTGTCTCTCATTACTCCCCCTCCCTCACCCTTGCTGACCAAGTCAGCCCAGAAGAGGTACAGATCTCACTGTGAGTCACTCCAGGGTTGTACTGGTACATCAACAAAACTGCATTTTTACTATATCCCATGGAATATAAGGACATTGAAGATCTACATTCTTGCGCCCCCTCAAATAAAAGAATTCAAACAAAGCCCTGTATCTATTTAGTGGTAAATGTCTTAGGAATATTAGAGGCTCATGAAAATCACACCTAAATAAAATTAGTTCCTACCCTTAGGCTCTTATAAATGAAGAGATTTTGGGGATCTTCAGGTTGATGACTCATAACTTTCCCAGTGTTTTATTTCCATGAGCCATTGATTAAAGCAGGGTGTAGCACCATGTTTTTTTTCTCTTCCAGCTAAGCTATTCCCACCAAATGGGACGTTTTGGAAGCTTCTGCAAGGCTCTAGGATACAATTTCATGCATCATAACCATTGTATTTGAAACAGTGTTTGAGGGACATTGGAAAGGTTTTTTTGCAGCCTCCACCCAGGCTTGTCCACAAGTTCCTGGGGAGCAGTTGTATAGCACAAAAGTCTGATGAACACAAGTACCCATGATGCATGGAAGGGTCAGTGTTCCATCTTGCTGTGCTCTTGAAGGCTGGAGTTAATGAGGACGAGTTTTTATGTGAATGTCAGGCATGTTGCAATAACTAGCCACAATGGAATAGTTATGGCAATTTCCACCACTTGGTTTCTTTGTTTTTGTGAGTTGCTGTATGCTTCATTTTATGAGTATTTTCTTTTCTTATGTGTGGTTGAACCCATCTATTGCCATCTTGGGTTTGGATACTTGTATTTACAAGGAGATGAAGAGCAGAGAGAGAAACTGGAAAACTGACAGAATGACATATCCTAAGCACTTACTAATTTAGTTCCCTCCCTCTACTTGTGCTGACAGATATTCTGATGATGGATATTCTGACGAGTTTGTGTCCTAAGGAGAAGGAAAAGAGGATCATAACAAGACTACATAAAAAAAAAAGTATTGTGAAAACTTGACTTCTTTGGCAATGTTAATATTAATCCAGTAATATTCCTGCTGAAATAAGATAAATAAAAATTGCCAAAAATCTTTTGGGGTTGTCTCACTTGAGAGCTTCTGTCTTAATCATGGCATCTACTACCTGAATGCTAATTTATATTTGAATGAGAGTAGTAGAACAAAATGTAAGGACTGCTGAAATTCTAAAAGCATCTGGTGACATCCCTATTCGTTTCATTCATGAGGGCGAATTAAATACTCTCACTGAAGAAAGGTCTAACTGGAGGATATTGTGTGCGTTACATACATTGATTCCCAAGATGAAGTCCTTGCATATGTGGCAATACATATGGGGTGCCACAAAAGCAGGCTTTTTGGTGACAACCTTTTGAGGGCTCTTACCAAGCCAAACAGAAGGGCTGGAGGTCACGACTTAGGTGGGGAATGAGGCTGAGGATGCTGAATTCTTAAGGAGAAAGCACTAGTCTATAGCTGCAACGTGTGCAAGGAATGTGCCTCTGTTCCTAGCAGCCTGTGCTCAGAATTTTTCACCCTTGCAACATTTCCATCACCTTTCTCTCTTCCCTGCCTATACTTTGAAAAGATGCCAAAGGCATCCTTTGTGCTTTACTTGTACGGTTTTGAAGTTGTCCTGCGCATCCAATCCCTAAAGAAACTCTTGCCATTTTTCACTTTTTAGTTTCTGCTCTCTGTTTTACTTCTGGGTCTTTTTTTTCTCTTGTTCTTTATGATTTGACATCAAATACTGTCGAAACACTGATATTTTTCTTGTTAAAAAAAAAGTCAGTTTAATAAATAAGGCCAGGAGGAAGGCGAAGTGTCTCTCCGCTGTAACCCCTGTTCTGGAGTTCCTCGACTCCCTGGCGCACGGGGAGTGTGCGAGTGAACGCGTCGAGAGGGAGACACAAGCTCGGCCTTCGAATTGGCCAGTCTGGTGACCAGCGAGCCCGCCCCCACTCCTCCCCCTCCCCCTTCGGCGCTCACACTCAGGAAGCAGCTGGCTACAGGCCGGCCCTCGCGGCCGCACACACATCCACACTCCTCGCCGGGCTGCCTCCCTCCCTCCCTCTTCCCCCTTCCCCTCTCCCTGCAGCCGCGTCCACACTGCGCCGCCCGGGCAGCCCAGAGCGCGGCGCGCACGGGCACCGGGTGCCGCCGACGCCGCCCCTCTCGGTACCCCCTGCAGGCCGTCCGCGCCGTCCAGGGTCTCACCGGCGCTCCCCGACGGAACCCGCCAGCAGCAATTAGCCAGCATCCCGGGGCCGGCCCCCGGACGCATCCCCCGGCCCAAGACGAGGATGAGCAGGACAGGCGAGGCACAAAGTCTCAACTGAACTTTTTAAGAACATTATTTGCGTGTGTACGTGTGTAGCGGGGGAGAATGAGCTGATGCCTAGGGTCCAGCCACCCCCCTCCCGCCTCCTCCTCCCCCTGCCGCCGCTGCCCTCGCAGACGCGCGCGCACACACGGCACTTGGGCCGGGTTTCCGCGCTCCGTCCCCCGGGTTGGATGGGAGTTTTCATTTCCGAAGGAGGCAGAGCCGGTGGAGCGCGCTGAAGGGCTGGAGCCCCAAGTTACTGCTCCTCGCCAGCGCTGGCCGCCTGCTGTCACTCGCGCAGGCTGGCCGGGGGAAGGGACCCGCACGCCCGGCTTTGTTGTGGAAATCCCAGTTACCTGGTAAGTGGATGCCATAGGAACTTTGCTCGCAGGCGAGAGACTGGGAGAACCCGAGCGCTCGGGAGTGTGGGGGGAGGTAAGGCTCGGAGACGCAAACTAGGGATTAGAAATAGTTTTCCACGCTGAGCCGGTGGCGTTCGCGCGGGTTTAAGGATATGCGCACCCCATCCCCCAGATTCATAGGTCATTTAGAGACCTGTGCTTACGGAGGTGGATAGCAACACTCAAATCAGGAATCAAGCTGTGCTCTTGTCAGTTGCCTAAGAGCGCCGAGGGTAGAAGACGGAAAGGAAATCAACAAGGTTTTAAAGTTCGGTTAATTAATTGGGGAGAGTTTTTGTTTTTGTTTTTCCTTTTAAAGTACAGGGCCAGAGGGCTACAAAATCAGGACAAGTTACAGTTCTCACGGGCACGCCACCCCCGTGTCCCCACTGAAGGGAAACTTCGGCCAAGTGGGAATTGATGGGGTGACGTGAGGTCTCTCGCGCACACACGGGGCTGTAGTTGCCTCTTCCAGTTCCACGTGTTTGTGGAGCTCCACGAAGGCTGTTTTCCACGCTGGTGTCCCCCCCAAGCCGGTGTCCCCATAGTTACGGGAGGTCATCGGGCTGAGGGCACCTCTACTCGTCTCGGTACGGGTCCAGCTACCCGCAGTTGCCGGGTCTGTAACTATAACCTCCCACGCCGCAAATGCGCAGACACATTCAGACACAGCACTCCCCGCCGGCTTCGTCACCTTGCGTTTACATTTTATGGGGCCGGACAAAATGTCAGCACTGTTTGGAAAATGTCTCGGTCTGAGACTTTGTCCTGCGCAGGGCTCCAGTCCCTATAAATGACCCTGTGTTTTTTTTGAAGTCGGCCGGGGCCGCTCTCTGGAAAGCGTGAGTGAGCTGCCGGCTCTCTCCTAGACACACACCTTGCCCCGAGCGACAGTTCCAAGTTACTCACTGGAGCTGACAAGTCACCTCGGGGACGAGGAAGTCACCCAAGTGTCTGGAAATCTTGGCCCTGGCTGATTTGTCATCCTATGGGTGATTCAATTAGGTACCTGGAGGGAGAAACTTTGGGGGAGAGTTTCTGGCTCCGCCGGTGGCGCCCTCCGACTTGTTCGGGGTGTTTGAGAGGCGAGAAGCGAAAGGAGACCCGAGGTCAGGACTCGTTTGGGTGGGGGATCGGGGCCAGGGGCCGGCGGCGCTCTCCCGGGGGCAGCGGGCCGGGTCGCGGCTCCCGGCTCCAGCTGGGCCGGGCAGCGCGCGCGGGTCCCCGCCGCCCGGGCTTCCTCGCCGCGGCGCCCTTTCGGCCCTCGACTTACTCAGGACTGGGTTGCACAACAGGAAGCCGGCACTAGTTTGTTTTGTTTTGCTGCGTTTGCTCGCTCGCGGACAGGGCCGAGGGTTAGGGGCGGAGGCGGCGGGGGAGTGACGGGGTCGCAGCAGCTCGCTCCCCGCCGGGCGCTGTCGCCTCCGCCTCCGGACCCGCCCCTAGCTCCGCGCCGGGGAGCCCAGGGGCCCGGGCCTCCAACCCCAGGGGCCAAGCTAGTGGGGCAGGGAGCCAATAAGGGCTGCCCTCCTCCTGGCTGGTTCTTCGCGCCTCTCCCCAGCCTGGCGGGCCCGGTCACCTCTCCCGACCTCTCCAGCCCTGCTCCTAGCTGGAGAGGTCTCCGCCCCCCTGCTCTGTATGCCTCCCCATCCCCCAACCCGCTAGGCTTCCCTGGCATCAGCTTGGCCCTCATCTCTGAAGCATCTAAACCCAGGGCAGGAGGAAGGAGAGTTACTTCCGGAATCTCAGGGAGCAGAGGCTGTAGGGACTGGACTCCTGCCATTGCGGCCCCCTTTTACGGAGAGGAGGGCTCTTGCACCCTCTTCCTGAGCCGTCAGAGCCACCTTCTTCCAGGACAGCAGCATCTCCCTGGTGTTGGGGCCCCTGGGGCCCTGGAGTTTGTGAGGAGAGGGAAGTTCTGCAGCTCCCCCCAGTGGACCAATTCCCTTTAGATTTATGGGACCGGGAATCTCAAGTACAGACTGTTAGAGCTAGAGGGGACCTTGGCGATCACCTGCTGTTGAGGAAACCGAGCCTCAGAGACTTTAGGGGTTTTGCCCACGGTCTCACAGCCAGTTGTTTCGGGCCCAGGACGAACACTTAAAATTCCCAGTTCCCAGGTCAGACGGCATTGCTTGGTCCGAAGGGCCAAGAACTCAAGAGAAATGCATTCTCATTCTGTCCCTTCTGAAAGCTTTGATGAGTCATGATTTCTGCCTTGGGAGTTAGCCAGATGTCTGTTTCCCCCTCTGTCTTTTTCCTCACCGGACCTTCCTTTTTAGACTAAACTGGGGGACTGTTTTTATTTTTATTTTTGGTACAAACTTGATTCGTATTGGTTTAAATCTTCATATTTCTTCTCTCTCCTCCAAGTTTTACTTCCACTGGTGCTGTGTGAAGCAGGTGCAACCTGCAAAAGTTTGCACAAAAAGGTTCTGCCACAGTGAAGGTTGTTCTGAGAAAGTTTGGAGTGATTTACAGACAAGAGAGTGTGATATTATATGCTATTTTGTGCAACTGAGAGCAAGCTGAAGTTTAAGGACCATCATTAAACTTACTACAGTTTTCATATATTTTCACTAATTGTCTGTGCAGCCATACTATCTTTCACACTATCTTTGAAAGGAAGGGTGGGGGACGTTTCTTTCCCAGTTACTTCCAAAAACACCTTTCCTTATTGGTCGTTGGTTAACTCCTTTCCTTTCTTGCCCAGAGGACTCAGTAATCCTTGAGTATGAGTAGTTAACTGCTGCTGTAACTTCCTCTCTCCTCGGTTCACCTTAGGCCAATTTGGGGAGAGCATCTTTTCTCTGATCTCCATATTCCACCCAAGTTCCTTAATAGTAGTCAGGCTATCAGAGACCGAATACCTGCGATCATTATTTCAAATAGGAAAGGCAACTTTTTTGGAGGGGGAGGACTCCAGGATCCACCAGGCGGGTAAAATTCCTACTGGGCCAAAATGGGGTGGAGGAGGTTAAATAATGTCAAATTAATGTTTTGTATCAGCTTTGCCTTGATTGATTTACATAGCAGAAAGTGGTCTCTCCATGGTTGCGGAAGAGAGCTCAGTGTTCTCAGTCTTTTTTCCTTCGAGCATTCTTTCCAGCTGGTAAATGAAGCCTGAGGACGTTTATTCTTTCCCCTGTTGTCCCTCTCATGTTGTAGTTATTGATCTTTGGAGCTGGAATGTTAATTTGCCTTTCTTCCAGATTATAGGAGTACTTCTTGAAGGAGATAATTCAGAAAATGGCATCCCATGCACATTCTTATCTCTGGAGAAGTAATTTCCAGTGTTTCTGCAATTATTTTCTATAGAGGCTATTATATTGTACAGAAGGTGGAAATACAGAACTTAGCTCTTTAACTTTTCCCTAAGTTGGATGGGTTCATAGACTCAATCTATGAGACTGGGGAAAAAAGGCACATAGGAAATCTGTGCATTAAAAATATGTTGCCATTCTTATTAAAGGAAAATGAGACAGAACAAAACTTTTAAAATGACATTAACACATAGTTTGATCAAAAGATGCCCGAGTTCCAAGTTTTCCTAGTTTCCCACTTACTTTAGGCAGAGTTGACACAAGAACCCCCCCCTTTTTTTGTTGAGATGAAATAAAATATCCTTACGGAAAAGCACATCTATCTTAAGCTTGATGAATTTTCACAAACTGAACACACCTGCATAACTAGCATCCAGATCAGGAAACAGAACATTACCAACACACCAGAAATATCCTTCATACTCTATTCGAATTACCACCTTCACCTAAGGTGACCGCTGCCCTGACTTCTAACAGATATATTAGTTTTTCCTGTTTTAAAAATATCTTATGTAAATGGAATAACTCAATATGCACTCTTGGGTCTGTCTGGCTTCTTTCGCTCTACACAACACACTTTTAGTAGGTCAAATAATTTGGACTCCCCTTTAAAGATGATGGAAACAGTTTGGCTTGCAGAAATGACTTGGTGAGGCATTACTTAATATGATAGAATTAAGGAAAAACACTAATGAAACATAAAGCCATATTTATATTCTAATGACAGTCTGGATGGGGAGACCAAACAGACACAAGTGAAACGTCTTGTGTGACACCGGTGGAAGTAGAGCAGGAGTATGCCGCGGAGCTCCTTCCACGGTGACAGCCCAGAATGCATCTCACAGCCCCTTCGTGAGGGCCAGCAACCCTCACAGTGGGAAAAGAGGTGCCTGGTCTCAGTACTGGAGCAACTCTATTGGTTTTGCAGCTTTAGCCAGGATTTTCATTGTTCACCAGTATGCCAACTTAAAGACAAGAATAACGTGCCTGCCCAGAAGAGTGGAATAGAATTTCTATGCCACTTTTTCCTAGTAGAGAAAGGAATAGACTAGGAAACAATGCAGTTGTAATTAAGTTGCATAAGCCACAGAACATGCGATTCATGATTATATGTTCATACCTCACTTTTGTATTTATTCAGGCAATAAATGATAAATGTGGGTTATAATTATATATTTCACTTACACCATATTTTTCAGTATAAATGGTCAGTATGGTATGAATAATGTAAATAGTAATAAATATATGTGAATATATAAATAGTATAAGAATACATATGTATGATAAATATAGTGTGAAAAATATAAATATCTAGGTATAGTATAAAATGATCTATGTACATGTAAGGGCTAGGGAAAGTTCAAAGATAAATTAGACATAACCCCAAAACTTAATGAAATTAGAATTTAGACAGGGAGATGAAACAGGCAAATAAGTATAATACATTGTAGAAAGTTTTGAATGTTAGCAGAGAGGTGTGTAGTGTAAAATATTTAACATGTATTGGGTCCCTTTATGTACTGAGCAGCATGCTAAGCATACAACATGCGTTTTCTCATTTACTATTCTGTGATATTATGAACTGCACAATGGCATAATTATCCCCATTTTACAGATCAGAGCTGTGGAGACTAAGAAATGATCAGGGAGGGCCTAATGTGAGTATTTGGGGTGGGCCTGGAGGATAAACAGGATCTGAATTTGGGGAGAAAGAGGACAAAAGAAGGGAGGAGAGAAACGACCATCAAGGTAGAATCCAAGGCAATGTGTAGAATGAATAGGATCCAGTCATGTTGTTCCACTTTGGGAACAAAATCAGGGTTTTGTCTGTAAAACTTGAATCATGAAGGCTCTAAGTAGCTGAGGACAGACTTGAGACAAAAAGAGCTGGTGGGGGCTCCTTGTCTGATGTGATCTCTTCAAGGCCAAGAACATGAACGACTGCACATTCCTTCAGACGCAGCCAGCCTTGCTGAACTGCAGATGGGAAGAAAGGGTCACAGTGCAAGGTCAGACCCTGTTCTAGGCTCCTTGATAAAGAGATCGGACTTTCTGAATACCAGTTATTTCTGAAGTTGTGAGCCAGATCTATGAAGTTTCATTTCTAGACCTGCTGAATACTTTACACAGAAAATCAACTAGATGCCAGGTCTAGGTATGAATTCTTGTTATTCTTGTGTGTGAAGAAATGGATTAATGTTTTCCCAACCTTTTAACCATGACCAATAGATTCCACTTCTGTCTGTAACTTGGCTGAGTCATTCATGGGGGTTTAAAAAAATTTCTTTAATAAATATGTTGTCATGTTGGTTAAGGGCCTAGTCATTGTTGTGGACATTCATACTTCTGTAGTGATGTCAGTGAACATAATTTAACTTGTATAAAACTTCTGTCTACTAACAGCCAAAAATAGTTACATTGGTCACTTTGAAGCAATAACTACATTGAAGGAAAAAATCACTCAGTTACATGTGTGATAGGTACACATTAATATCCCTGACTATCTGGTTTAAGGAGTGGTAAATTTTATTTCTAGAATCTTGAATAGGTACATGTTTATTACCTTTTTAAAAGGATTGTGATTTTTAGCCTTGCAAACAGCTGTTCAAGTGGACTGAGTTGTTAGTTATACAGACTAAATGACAAAGAATGCTCTTTTCATTGGCTGTATTTTACTACCTATGTACCTCTTTGTGTCAGGATTTTTTTTTTTAAGAAAAATCTCCAGCCAGTTATTTTGCTTTTATATTTCTGAAGAAGAAGCCTTTGTGTATCAAACCATAGCCATGTGGTGTTCACTCTTTGCAATTCAGGTAATTAATTCAGCAGTGACATCATAGGGAATGTGCTCATTTTTCCATTTCAAATTCCTTTTCTTAGGATCTGATGGTTAACTCATATTAAGAACACATTTTGAAAGACTCAGTTCTCACAGACATTATGTGTTAATTTAAACTTTTCTTTCTTTAGCAGTGTAAGAATAGGGATTTTATTCCAGGGAAGGTTGTCTACCCCCTGCAACAAGAAAGATCTAAAATTATCAGTCATTTTGATCCTGATTCTGTTAGTTGGTTGATCAGTTGTTACTTATTGAGCACAATTGATCAATTGATATTTACTGAGTAAAAGGCACAGTGAAAGATAGCAGTGATAGTAATGTGGCTTTGTATAATTTAATCTTTATTTTTTTATAAAGCCAAAAATGTTGAACTTTTAGATCTTTTCCATTCTTCATTCCAGCTATATTTTGGTATTTATTTTACTTTGACTATTTAACTCTGTCTTTACTTGCAGCTGTTCTTTGTGAGTACTTGGGTAGGCATGTAGTCCAAATGCTTTTATAATGGTGGCTTTTATGCTATTTTGGTTGTGACTCACCCTAAAATATATTTTATATCTTACCCAGAAGACATATATGCATGTGAATATGCAGATATATAACCCACAAATAAAACTGAAATAAAACAAATACCAGACCATTAATTCCATTTGATGTACTGATAGCTTCTATTTTATTCTAGTAGTTCTATTTCACTAAAAAATGCTCTCTGTATTGATTGATTGAGTTCATAAAACATCAGTGAATTTCATCCTACTTTGAAAAACGCTGCTTTGGAAAGAGTACTTCGTTAAACATAGATCTAGGAACTTATAGCATATTCATAACTTAGACTGGGCCAATGCATGGATCAAAGCGTGATGCTTTCTGAACTTGTATTTGTCTTAAAAATCTTTTTGGTCCCAAGTGCATTCTCATTCTGTATGGTTTCTTATAGCTGACCAAGGAAATCCCTAATTATCTTCCTCTCCCTTGCCATTTTTGGTGGGACCACAGTTCTCTAGACTTTTCTGTACTCATTGATGAGTTACTGACTGAGGCAAAGTAAATGAAACACTCTAAGTATTACTACTAGAAGTAGTGACATTTAGTAAACTGGAGGATATGAGAGTTGTATAGATGCACTGAACTGTGGAAAGTGGATTCTAAGAGAGGTTATTGAACTTCTAATATGGCCCTCCAGCATCGTTTTCCTGAAGATTCTGAATTTCCTCCAGCAATCTGCAGTGACTGTCATTGTGTGGCAGGTTCTCATCGCTGCTTCTGATTTTCCAGGTAGGATTGACTGACTAGGAATAAATTCCTGAATCGGCCTTGGTCATTCCTTTTTTCCCCACTCTTTTCCCTTCCCATTTCCCTTCCTCTTTCTTTCCTCTGTGTCCTGTCTGTGTTTACTACCTATATTTTGAATGCAATAGCCATTTATTTAAATTTACAATGACACTGCCAGTTGTTTCACTCCATTAACTTAAGAAAGATTATTTTTATTTTTCAGAAAATTTTATAAAGTAAAAGCTTAAATGTATATCTAATTAGATAACTAAGGGTTCGAATCCACAGAAAAAACAAAGTCAGTGTTTCTATTAAATAGGATCCATAATGTTCATTATATTATCATTATTATGAACAGGGTCTCGCTCTGTTGCCCAAGCTACAGTGCAGTGGCATCATCATAGCTCACTGCAGCCTTGAATTCTTGGGCTCAAGCAATCCTCCTGTCTCAGCCTCCCAAGTAGCTGGGACTACAGGTGCATGCCACCATGCCCAGCTAATTTTTTAAAAAAAATTTTTGTAGAGATGGGGTCTTGCTATTGCCCAGGCCAGTCTCGATCTCCTGGCCTCAAGCCATCCTCCCACCTCGGCCTCCTAAAGTGCTAGAAATACAGGCGTGAGCCACTGTGCCCAGCCACATTATATTATCTTTTCTGACTGCTCTTTGGAAGAATGCTCTTGAATCTCTGGAGGGAACACATATTTGTCTTCATATTTTTAATTGGTATAACTCAGAATGAAACCTCTTTGATTTCATCTTAATGGTGATTTATATTGCTTAAGTATTATCTGTACAGCTCAGTGTTCAGAATAAATATGTTAATACTCTTAGAACTGCCAACATTAGACCTTGGAGGTACCCAAGTGAATAGGTCTATACATATTAGTTAGGTGCAACCTCCCTAAGTTTTTACTTCACATCTCATTAATGAGGAATTTTCTTAGCTCTGTTTCTGTGTAACTTCTGTTGTAAATTCTTTGAATTTGTCAGTGTCACTGAATAAAATTATGGAACCACAGAAATGATCAACTATTCCTTGTTGTGAGTTACTGTAGCATAATATAGTACCCTCCAGTTTCAATTTAGAGAAATAATATTGTACACATCCAATACGTTTCCTCTATAATATCCTCCAGCCTCACAGGCACATGTTTGCACTTTCCTCATGTTAAAATTGCAGACAAGAATAATTTTGATTTATTGGTGACATCTAATATAGCTGTGTTTATATTGTTGCCAATAAAATGACTTACATGATTGGTTTTTGTTTATACAATCTTTTCTGAGGAGTCAGTCACCTGTGTTAGGACAAGGTACATTCTGCTTATTAAAATGAACTCCTGGGATCTAAGAACATTCAGCTCTATCTGTCCTTGATTGAATTGCAAAATGTGCTTCACACTGCAACCGTGCATGAGAATAACTTATATTATCTATCAATAGGCTTTTCATTTCTATATTCTTCTGGCTACAAAAGCTGTAACAAGAGAAGCCCATGGGAATAACATGGGCCTATTAAGGATCAAGGCCGCGGCGTTGAAAAGGCAGTGTTAATGAAATTATACAATCACGAACCTAAAGGGAAAAAATAAAAAGAATCAATAAAAGCTCCATTTTAGATGGCTTAGACATATATGTACGCAGCAGACTCAGGAGCAGTTTGTTTGCTCACCAGTATTTTGTGCCTCATTATCAGGTTTTTTATGCAGGGTAAGAAATGCTTGTGGCATAAGAAATGGAAAATGTAACAAAGGCTAAATGCAGCCTAAGGAAATGAAATGATGTATGAAAATTAATAATTAACTGGCTCATCAGATGAATTATGAGTCTAGATGAGTCTATTAATGGTATTTACTAAGAAAGGGCCTTTGGCTGTAAATAGGCATTTTGGAAGTTGTGTTTTTGAAATTTTCTTGAATGGATGAGTTAACATTGCTTTTTGTTTGTTTAATTTTTTAATCCATGAGGAACAGTGGCTGGAGCCCCAGGTAGAAGGTAGAGTCATGATTTGATATTTTGATTAAAGTCATGCTTTTCCAGAAAACTAGTGGAATTATTAAATGGTTTTGTGCCTTACTTTCCTTAGGGCTTAAGTAATTTCCTCTCTGACCTGATTTACGGGAGTGTATTTTAAGAGTTCAAAAGTGGTCAAAAGGAAAGATTTATTAACTCTCATGTTGACTCATATTAGCAGAACGAACATTTCCATTGTGTGAACTAACAGAGCATTAAAAATGTAAATATGTTAATATGTCAGATCCAAAGTATCTTAAATTTATACTCCTAGAGTCTCCTTGGTTTTTCTTTTTCTTTTTTCTTTTCTTGGTGATGATGGTGGTACCCTGGGGTAGAGTAGTTGGATAGAGGGTAGAGGAGAACATGCTGGAGAATTTGATCAAGTTTTTAAATAGAAAAATGCCCTTCCAATGGAATCCCACCACTTAGGTTGCCGATACTGATTAGTTGAGATTTTACTTTTTTGGCAAAGTGTAATTTCATTCCTAAAATTCGTTCTTCGTGGTTAGTGTTGCCTATCAGCATGTTGCTGGTTGGGGAGCCTTTCTACCAGTTCTTGTTTTGATGGAGTTGGCAGAGGTTGCTATTATTTTTGCTTCCTCGTGTACCCAGTCCTCCCAGATTCAAGTGCCATAGGTATAAAATCTACATATTTATTCTTGGTAATAGTAAGTGGTTATTTTTGATACCCTTCCTTGTCTAAATTGGAATAACAGAATTTCAAGAGACTACAGTAAATATATCCAACCTCCTTAACCTTTTATGAATGAAAAACAGTTAAGTCCGGAAAACTTGTAAATGATTTGCCAGAAGCAGAACCCAGGTATCTTGATTTTTTGAGTGCTCTTTTCCCCGACTTTATGAAGATGCATCTTTCTTTAAAGTTAGCAGTTTATCCCTTTTTGTTACCATGCAGACTTAGAATTATACCTTAATCATATGGCCTACTTAAAAAGTATGCAAAAATATTATAATATAGACTATCTTGCCAATTTATAATAGACAAAATTGACTTTTACATTCTGGTGTCCAATGCTTGAAAAATCTGTTGGCATAATTAATGTGAAACTGGAATATTAGGCATATTTTCACATAGTTTCTTTTAATTTTGTCTTGAGGCTGGTTTTGCTCAGCTCGCATGCCATTGGCCTCTTGGTTTTTCTTTATGGTATTAATCACTTTAATTTCTGGCTGCCGCTTTTTTAGCAATAAAATTTAATTACATTTTGTTGTTGTTTTTACTTTCAACCTGAAACTATTTAAAACAGGAGTGTAGTTTATAAAAAATAAAAATAAAATAAATATTCAGGCCAAGACAGGCAGGTGTGAGTGCTTGATACTTAATTAAGTTCTCAGTGCTTTAATTATTTTTCCTTCTTGAAGACTCACCTTCTTAATGATTGAGCCTAATGCTAAGTACCTCCTTATATGTTTTTATCCAGATTTTTGATGAGAATTCCTGCTTGTATATGATCTTACTGCCAAAAATGACTCCCTTATTTTTACAAACCTGGAAATGGGCACAGTCTGCAAATCTTCAGACACTTGTCACTTGGACCATGGTCTTAGTGACTCATATTTCCAGTCATGTTGAACAATTCTTCATTTTCAAAAAATTGCCAATATGACATATTTCTTTTGCCTTTTTTTTTTTTTTTTGGTTGCTTCTGAATAAGTGCTTTCTTCTCTAGGGTTCAGAGTGCTCAGAAAACACTATTTTATCAATGATTGGAGGATAGATGGCCAATTTTATCTGGCAAAGCACAGAGACATTAAATGACTCTTGCTCACAATCAACCAATGAATGAATCAGCAGACTGGCTGGTAACAGACTTGGGTTCTCCTACATGGACACGACGTAAAAGACACTGGCATTTTTCCAGTGGAAAAAAATTTTTACAGCCACTCTTATTTCAGGGACTATTTATTATTGTTCCATAAACAAACTTAAATGATGCAGGTTTGGGTAATCTGGACTTATTTGTCCATTCATGGAGATTATAGTAGAGGGAGGGGTGGAGTGAGACCTGAGCTAGAGGAATACGGCTAAGAATTAAGTATTTTCGATTTTTTGAAATAAAAAAGAAAAAGAAACTCATCACAAAATGTTCTATGTCCTTGATATTCTTTTTTTGATGATTTATGGAGTCTTTTTTTTTTGGGAGTTGAGTTGAAATATTTGTCCAAGATTTTGAGTGGATCATACAAAAAAAGTAGGAATCATCCAGTTGAAGCTATCTGGTTCCTACCGCTTTGTTCTCAGTCTCTATTTTATGTGTTTGTTCAGCTTTGGATTCTTTTTATGACTATCATGCCTATATAAAAGACAAGATTGTGACTGTGTCTGTCATACATTTGCAGTAGTGGCACTACCATGGCACTGAGCCACCTTATTGCATACATTTTGGGGAATTATTGGTCAAAGAAGGGAAGGGCCTTCCTTAGTGATTTAGAACTGTGGATACTGACTTCATCACATGTGGGGGGATGAGGATGTCCTGCGGTTGCATCAGTACTTCTCTTGGTTCTCTCTCTGCTTCCTTAATGATAGGAAGCTTTGTGGGACTGTGGTTGATTTACTACTGTATGTCATGTATGGTGAACATACTGAACAGCTCACTTTTGGAAGGGCTTTTCTTTTTTTTTTATGCTTTCCATAAGGAGTTGTGCACAGCTTTCCCCTTTTCCAGGGTCTTAACGGAAGGTTACAGTACTGTGGTGTTGATTCTATTTCTATCCCTGTAACTCAGGATCAATATCCAGGACTCTAATGCTGCTGTGACTATTTGTCTATATGGATATGTGAAATCTTTATGATATTCCCAGGCTTAGATTTTTATCTTTTGTAAATCTAAGGGCTGTGAAAAGGTAGCTCTTAGAGTGAAATAGAGATGGCTTAATGTCCCCATCAATCTCATTTAGAGGCCATGTCTGCTTTGTGTTTGTTTACTGGAAACTTTGAAGCCTTGGTCTAAGCTCATGAAGGTGGTGCTTTGGGTTTCCCAAGACCCACTGTAGCCAAAGTGAACTAGTATGGACAGATCATTGAGGGAGCAAAATAGGTTTCATTTTGCAAGCTGGCACCAGTAGATTGGTTGTAGTTGCCAAGAGCACTGTACTGAGAAGAGCTCAGTGGCTGACAAAACAATGCAGTGATCCATAATCCAAGTCTCCCATCAGTGCAGAAGGGGAGAGTGCTTGCCAAAGAGCCATGTATTTCATGACCTTGTTCTACATAAAAGACCATTTTGCTAAGAGTACTTCTTTTCTTCCTGAAATGAATGCTACACAGGTTGAAAACTCACTGTATCTTGTTTTCTCTTTTACTTTTAAAAATGCCTGCATTTATTTTTTTAAACAGGCTTATAACCCACACCATGGATAACTTATTGGACTTTGCCTGAAAGGAGTCATTAGTGCCATTGGATATTTGACCATCCTGGCCACAGGTTTTTCAGAATGAATGGAAGGTCATGCAGCATGAGTCTCCACCGGACACTGGGAACCCCACAGGGGCTTGGGATGATCAGTGGCCAACACATTCCTCCCATCCGAGCGCACTCGGGGACTCCTGGCCCCTCGCCCTGTGGCGGCACACCAAGCCCTGCTATTGGAAGCCTTGCTAACAACCTCCATCTCAAGATGCCCTCTGGAGGAGGGATGGCTTCTCAGAACAACATGGCTGAGAGCCCCATCCATCTGCCTGCCTTGAGCCCCAGGAGACAAGTGCTCACCAATGGGAAGCCGCGATTCCAGGTTACCCAGGCTGGAGGCATGTCAGGGTCACACACTTTAAAGCCAAAGCAGCAGGAGTTTGGAAGCCCTTTTCCTCCTAATCCTGGGAAAGGTAGGATTGTCTTTCTGGGATCTTTTAAAAATGGAAACTCTTTTTTTTTCTCCCCCTAGTGCCTTCTCTGCCAGAAAACCCTATGAAAAAAATACATAATTCAACATCAGGGTCAAAGTCGATGGTGTCATAATGATGTATAGCTTGCTTGGTAAGGGGGTGGTCGTGTATGCGTGTGTGTGTGTGCATGGGCAAGGGGACCCCCAGTGGTAAATGCTGGGTAGGAGCATGTGACACCTCATGGGACTGTGAAATGGTGGAAGACAGACAGAAACATTAGAAATAAAGAGGTAGGATGGGTGGTGGAGGCTTGGGTAAGAGCTAGTTTAGCAAGATCCTGCCCTCTGGGTACATGTAGCTGTGCCCTGGCTCCCGAGGGCTGAATTCTCTAGGCCGTGGACAGAGGAGTGACCGGAACTGTTCTATCCTAGTGCCAGAAGTGCTAGAAGAAAGGTGGTGTTTGGAAGGAACAGGACAAAAACAGGAGAAATTTTAATAACCAATAAAATGAGGAATCAGTACATATAAATGATAACAGATATTATTTTAAGAGCTAAGCCTATAATTTTTATAACAGCTAGTAACAAGAGAAAAGCTAAAAGAGAATAATAAAAAGGTATACTTTGTGCTTGTGGAGAACTAGAAGATCTAGTTACTCTGAAGTGTAGAGAGAATGTGCTTTTAATTCAATAGTATTTGAATTACCATATATTTTATATTAAAGAATAATTGTTGGTGAATAGCAAATTATTTGAATGACAAACTCTCTAGAAGCTGACATTGACTTAATGAGGTTATATCATAGATGATACGTGTATTTAGGCTAAAAGAGAAAGAGCAGGTATCCTGTGTAAAATATAGCTTTGCTGTGTAAAATAGCACAATTATATATTCCTTCAGGTATTAGTCTTAAATGTTTATATTAAAAGTGCTTACACCACCAAATAGAATTACTAGCAGCCTTCGGAAGAGCCACTCACCCAGTTAATTAGGGTGAATAATGATTTATATCAGGCAAGGAGCCAAAAACTTGTTTGTCTTGGTGTCTGTGTATTTCAGTGTATGGAGAAGGTATAAATGGGCAGACGGAAAAAAAACCAAACAAACAAGCAAAACCAAAACCAACAACACTAAGCATCCACGTAGTGTATTTATTTATTTGTTTTCTTCCTTTAGTTTAAATTTATTTATTTATGGTCTAGATTTGGTTTTGAGTCATTTTATTTCTTAGAGGTACTGATACTTAGTATAGGTATAGGAAAAAGTTTCCCTGGGGGATACATCCCAGATAGGTTTCTCGTTGTCAGGTTGCTGTATCCATAGCTTGGCAAGCTGAGGTCTTTCGTGTCCAGCTCAGGTGTTTGGATTTTCAGGGGCCGAGGCCCAGTGAAATCTTTCAGCTCATGCTTGACTAGTGAACTGTAGCTTGCTTGTATACATACTTATGTTTGCAATCCTGACTGACAGTAATCATAGTGATAATATTAATAACTTGCCTTTATTGTAGCATAACTCACCGTGCGTCAGGCACCGTGTTGAGTGCTTTTCTATACGTAGTCTCAGTTATTCCTCACAGCAGCCCTGAGTTGTGTGCTGTGGCTGATTTGACTGATCAGGGAACTAAGGTCTAGAAGGAATAAGTAACTTCAGGGTCATTGGCCAGTAAGGAGTTTGGGAATATCACTTTGATGGTCACCAGAAGTGGCTATAATAATAATCATATTTTTAAAAAGCTTCAGGTACTTAAGGGATAGTGAACTCTCAGGGAAAATACACCTTGAAATGCATGCACAAAATAGTGCTGCTGCCTGATTCTCCTCTCTGTGGTTCTTTGGCTCCTCTCCCAGCTTCCTAGCCTGCAGTGCCTGTCCTGGATCTTCATGGTTGGGTCGTGCATGGGCGTGGGTAAGGGGCTGAGACGGCTGTATTACTATCACTGCTGGCCTTGCATCTCAGATACCACTCATGGTCTGGGTGGTACCAGAAGTAGCTGAATGTGTCCCTTTCAGGTCTTGGTTGACATTTCCTAAACTAAGCCAATAACTGGTTGAGGATGGTGATCTGGGACTGTTTGAACTTTAATCATTTACTCAAGAAATAATTGTTGAGCGTATATTATGGGTGAGCCACTGTTCTGGAGATACAGTAGCCAATGAAACATAGTCCCTGTCCTCAAGGAGTTGGAGAATTCAGACAAATAAGTGGGCAGTTAAAATAAAACACAGTAAGGGCTCTGATGGGGATATACTTGGAGTAATATGGCAACATTTGAGGGGGGTTCCTGGCCCTTGCTGGATAGGTAGATCTGGGAGGAGAGTAGGCTATCTGGGCAGACACCTAGAGGATGAGGAGCTAGCCTTGCAATCATGCAATGCACATGTCCTGTGTGTGCTTGTGTGTGTGTGCACTTGCACAAGGAGGGAGCCTGGAACTTGTTCTGGGTAGGGAGAAAAGCACACTCAAAACTTGGAGGGGTAAGATCATCGTGCATTTCAGGGACTTCCACCTGGTTCCATATGGATGGGGGCTGTGGAGACTGTGCTGAGAGATGAAGCTGGAGAGGAACCAGTGGGGGCCAGGTGAAGGGTCCTGAATGAAGTGCCAAGGAGTTTGGATCTATCTGTCTTGAGGACACTGGTGGAACATGTGACTCTGGGTGTAGTAGTTGGGGTTCTCCACAGAAACAGGAGAGTATCCTACAGCAAATGGGACGTATATGTATGTGCGTGTGTATATTTATGTATATAAAGAGATTTATTATAGGGAATTGGCTCATGGGATAATGGAGGCTGGCAAGTCCTGAGATCCGCAGGATGAATCGGCAGGCTGGAGCCCCAGGAGAGCTGATGGTCTAGTTCCAGTCTGAGTCTGAAGGCCTGAGAACCAGGAGAGCCTCTAACATAGTCTCCATCCAATGGCTCTGTCCAAGGCAGGAAGAGCTGATGTTTCAGTTTGCGTACAAAGGCAAGAAAAAAGCTGATGTTCCAGTTCAAAGGCAATCAGTCAAGAAGGAATTCTCCCTTACTGGGGGAAGGGTCAACCTTGTTCTATTCAGGCCTTCAACTGACTGGATAAGGACCACCCGCATTAGGGAGGGCAATATGCTTTATTCAGTGTGCTGACTAAATGTTAATCTCATCCCAAAACAACCAGAATACTGTTTGCCCTAATATTTGGGCACCCTGTGGCCTAGTCAAGTTGGTACATAAATTTCAACCATCACGGTGGGTTACCATTGCGTTGGGGAAGGTGTAGTTTACGTGGTGGCTAAACAAATGCATTTTATAAGCCTCGAGAGTGATTATACTAACCCTTGGGGATGCGGTGGAGCTATGTACAGACATATAAGTTACCTAAGGATTGTACGCAGATAAGCATCTGACATGAAGACTGGAGAATCTCCAGTGGAAGCCTCATGAGAAGCATACATTTGATAGTAATATTTATATTACTTAAAGGTTGAGTTCCCCACAATTGGAAACTCAAGTAATAGTGGCTTTAACATCACAGGGTGTGGTTCTCACACAGTGCACCAAGATCACTGCCGTGCCGCAGTATACTTGGGGGTCACATGATATTTTAAATTTTGAAGGAAACATGGGGATATGTCACATCCTGACACCGGGAATACTACTAGCTTGAGAAGGTTGACAGTGTTAACAATAAGTTGCGCTATGTTCCCTTTGGTGATGTCCTATTTTTGCGAAGCTCCATTTCCACAGTTGTGATTAAAAAAAGCAAGTTCTTTGTACACCTGTGTTCATGGCAGCATTATTCACACTAGCCAAAGAGTGGAAGCAACCCATGTGTCCACTGATGGAAGAGTGGATAAACAAAGTGTGGTCTATCCATACAATGGAATATCATTCAGTCTTAAAAAGAAAGAAAATTCTGACACATGCTGCAACATGAATGAACCTTTAGGAAATTATGTTAAATGAAATGCACCAGTCAAAAGAGGACAAATATTGTATAATTCCTCTCATATGAAGTTCCTGAAATAATCAAATTAATAGAGACAGAAAGAATGGTGGTTGCCGGGGGTTGAGGGAAGGGAGAATGGAGAGCTGGTGTTTGATGGGTGCAGAGTATCATTCGGTGAAGATGAAAAAGTTCTGGAGATGAGTAATGGTGATGGCGGCACGACAATGAGAATGTACTTAATGCCCTGAACTGTACACTTACCAGTAGTTCAGGACAATCAATTTTATGTTATGCATATTTTACACAATTTAAAAAAAGTAAGTAGTAAGTGAAAATCAGTGTGGAACAGGTAGTGCTATCTAATCTTTTTGCAAAGTTTGAGAAGCAGTGAATGCAAAATTGCAACACATATCCCATTAGTAATTGTGACTATTTAGGAACAAAATAAAAATGCTCTTTTTCTTTTAATTTGTGTGTATCATTTTTTTAGACAGCTAATAAGTTATTAGTACATCAGTGTTACTAAGTTTTTGACACCTAACTACTTAGTAAATGCAACTGTTAGGTGTTTCTTTTCACCTGTGGGGCACTGTGAAAAAAATTACTGAGACACTAAGCATACTGTGAATTGAGAACATGTGGGAACCTCTGTCGTAGAAGTTTATTTTCCTCACACCGAGAAGGCTGGAGTAGGTGATTGCTGCTGAGGGTTGGCTGCTCGGCTCTCACAGGTCTAAGATCATGGGCTTTTCTACTAAGTCTTTTCCTCTTCGTTGCATAATGGCTGCCTCACTCCAGCACCAGCTCTCGAGTCTGCCTTCTGAGAAGAGTGCAGGGGGAAGGAAGAAGGACAAAAGGCAAAAGGACAAAAAGGGCAACTCTTACCAGATCTGTCCCTCAGCTTTCCCAGACACCCCATGCAGCTATTCCCACTTAAATTAGCCAATTCTTACATAACTTACTTCTTAAATACAATTCATTCTTTGATCCTGAATTTATCTTTTTTAAAAAAGTTTAATCTTGCCTTAAATTATTTTGTATTATGTTCTGTTATACTATGTTGTGTTTTACTTTTTTAGCATTTTGTGTGCTGTTTCTCTCTCAAGTAAGTTGAGCCACTTGAAAGTAAATTGCAGACATTGTGACCTTTTACCCCCAATTCCTAAGCAAGTCTCTTTTATGCTATCACCAGAATATATTAAGCATAACCAAGGAATTTAACTTTAGATATAACAGTACTATTTATATATGGTTATCTCTTAAAATATAACCATATATAACCATACTCAAATTAATTTTATATTATCATTTTATATTTTGATCTACTTATATTATTATTTTTTTTTTTTTTGTGAGACAGAGTCTCACTCTCTTGCCTGGGCTAGAGTGCTGTGGCATCAGCCTAGCTCACAGCAACCTCAAACTCCTGGGCTCAAGCAATCCTTCTGCCTCAGCCACCCAGGTAGCTGGGACTACAGGCATGCGCCACCATGCCCGGCTAATTTTTTCTATTTTTAGTTGTTTGGCCAATTTTTTTTCTATTTTTAGTAGAGACAGGGTCTTGCTCTTGGTCAGGCTGGTCTCGAACTCCTGAGCTCAAATGATCCACCCGCCTTGGCCTCCCAGGGTGCTAGGATTACAGGCGTGAGCCACCGCACCCGGCCTTACTTGTATTATCTTTAATATAAATTATTTTCTTTCCCCACTTATAATCAAATGTCCTTTATAGCTGTTTTTTTTTCTTTAGACCAGGATATAATCAAAGATCATATATTACATTGGGTTGTCACATCTCTTTAGTCTCCTGAGTCTAGAACAGCCCTCCCTCCCTGCCTTTGTATTTCATGACAAAATATGTTGATATTCCTAAAGAGTTCAGGCCAGTTGCTTGCTCCCCAGTCTGGTTTGTCTGATTATTTTTTCATGGCTGGGTTCAGGTTAAACTTTTTGGCAAGAATACTGCATAGGTGACTTGTGTACCACCCATTGCATTATACTAGGAAGCACTGAATGCTCTTTCACCCTAGTATTTGTGATGCTAATTTGATCACTTGGCTGAGGTGGTGTCACCAGATCTCCGCATTGTGAAGGACACTTTCTCTTTCAAGATTAATAAGTAATCTTGTGCAAATATCCTGTTCTCCACAAGCATCCATTGATGATCTTGTCTGAATCAGTTTTTACGTTGTTGATTGCATAATGTTGATTTTCTGATTCTATTATTCATTCTATCTTTATTAGCTGGTATTCTTCTAGAAAGAAGAGCTTCTCTCCCTTCTCTTTTTGAGAATCATTGTAGAATCAGTCATGTATTCTTTTTTTTAAATTTGCTGTGCTATAATTCATTATAGTCATTTTTTTTTTTCTGATGCTCAAATTGTCCCAAATTTGGCCAGTGGGAGCCCCTTGAAGTCAGTTCCTGAGTCTTTATGTCATATTTCCTCCCCTTCAGTACTTTCTTGCTTTCACACATGACAAGAAGTTGCAGGTTCACTTGTATTTCCCAGACCTAGACCTAGAATCATCCATTTTCCCCAAATGCTCAAGTTCCTTTTAGGGGGAAATGATATTTGGAAAACTAGCTGAAAGGATGTTCTTGTTGACTCTGGGATATCGTTGCTTTTAAGCCCTTTTGGTGGACAGATTGGGCAATATATTAGAAAAAGGTAATGGGTTCCAGTTAAAGTACAACATAACTGAGTTCTTCTTCACATTTTCTCACTGCACATTTGCCAGTGAGGACACCGATTCTCAGCAACGTCAGTGTTTTTTTATTTGCTCTGTCCTACAGCAGAGAAGAGTTACTTTTGGCTTTTGTGTTTCTAAAATAGTAGAAATTAGTTTCAAAATAGGTTGCTTACTACATGTAAATTTTTAATGTGGGGAGATAAACATGTCCCTATGTATCTGAGCCACCGAGTGAGCATGGGGGACATGCTTCAGTTGGCAACTTACTGGCCTTGCTAGGATTTGTGAGCAAAGGATCCCAGTTATATTGTACCAATAATAGCATTTTCCCTACTTCCTGCTCCAACAGTTACTCATTGCAATTAGACTGGTAGAAATGCGTTTTTCAAAGCATCTGGGAAATCAGTTTTATGATCCCACTTTAAGTACATTTGACACAACTATTTAAATATTTAAGACGATTCTACATTCGCAGTACCCGGAGGACTATATAATAGGGAAGATTTTCATTATAAAGGTTTTTATTTTACTTCAGGGCCTCTGACATTTCTTGTTGGGCTCTGCTGTCCTTGGAGACAAAGGGAGTTAGTTATTCATTAGTGTTTGTGGGTTATTCATTATTGTTGGCCAGAAAAAAAACAGAATAATATCAACAAAAGGATACCAAACTAATTGGGATTAAAAAACTCTTTCGTGTCACTTAAGGCTGGTGTCTCTTGTAAAGACCTGGTTTAAGAAAGATAGTATATTGTGTGAACCTGGGAGGTTGAAAAATTAGTGTACTTTAAATCACACATCAAGTTTTATGTTGATTTTTTTACTATTTGTGTTTGGCTAATTCGATTGGTTTTAATCTGTTCTAGAACTTAGGTTAGAGCTTGATTTGTCAGTGGGGTAGCTGGCTTCGTGTTTTCCTCCCACCACCACATCACAAATTTTAAAACATCGCCACTGATTTAAAATATTACTTTCCTGTATCATTCCTTTAGTTATGTCTATCCCTGGAAAAACAACAGACAGTGAAACAAAGTCTGCTAGGACCATGTTGAATGCAGCCATGTTAGAGCTGGGACTGCAGTGGTGATTAGGGTCCCCCAGTTTTGAAGAGATACGGTTAATATATTAGCTAAAAAAAGTTGGGGCAAAATACTTGGTTACTTTTTTTCCACTTCTGCTTTTTAATCATTTATATTTCCTTGCACTTTCAATGTGGCTTTCTGCAGAATTAGAGCTAATAAGGTTAATATTCCATAAAAGTTTCCAAAAATAACCAAACCAGCCAGAGACCAAAGGCATTATTCCAGTTGAGGTAGCCAGCGTTTTCATTTTGTCCTGCCATCAAGGCAGGTGAAACGCAGTGTTTACTTTTGTTTACTCCCTGGGCTGCACAGGGTCCACTTTGTGTGATTTATTGATTCTGGGTATAAATCAAATTGATGACGGATTTCCAAGTATTACTGAATGGCCAGCGTGATTTGTTCCAGTTATAAAAGCAGTTCATCAGTCTTGTAGCATTGCATCTTTGAAAGAATGTATGCCATTAACACCCCCCATGCCTTAAATGCTATAGGACGTGAAGCTGAAATGTAACATTCATTAGTTACCTATAGCATTTTCTAAGGCTATTAAACAGGAACAGCCTTGGCTTTTAATGTACTTTGTATTTCACAAACTTTCATATTGATTATCCTATGTGCTTTGATCAAAGGCATCATCCCATGAGTCTGGATAAGTGGAATTAGCCCCATTTTAGAGATGAAGCAACTGAGGCTCAGGTTGCTGGTGATCTCATTCTGTATGTGCTGTGTGGTTCTACATTGAAGAGAACTCTGAGATCTGAGAGCTCCTGCTATAGGAGTTCTGAGAAATCTTGCCCCTTCTCTCCATTAGAGTTTAATGTGGCTGCCTTTCCTGAAAGAGTATACTTTCAAGCACTCAAACTATTTAGCTGTCATTTCCATCCATGAGCTGAGGAAATGCACCAAGCCCCTGTTTTGGCAAATTTTACTTGCCGGTCAACAGTTGTCCCCTCTGAGCACGGAGAGCATTATCTGCCTGGGGAGGAGTCAGGCGAGCTTTGTGTTATGGCCACCTGAGTGACATCCACATCCACAAGTTCCTTTCCTTGCCTATGAAGTCTTTAAACCCAGGTCGGCAGATATCATGACTGTGAATAGATTTGTTATTTCCAACTCATCACATTTTAAAGACACAATGGATGGTGACTTGTATTTAATACCTATTTTCATGGCTGCCTTATTTGAATAATGAAAGAAATAGAAGGTCTGTAATTGGCTCTGACATAATAAACAAGTGAAAAAATGAATGTTGTGTTGTAAGACCTTGTTACTCAAGTATAGTCTGAGGACCAGCACTTTTAGCATCTTCCAGGAGCTGGTTAGAAATGCACAGTTTCAGGGCGACCTCAGACCTCCTAAATCAGAGTGTGCATTTTAGCAAGGTCCCCAGGTGATTTGTGTGCACAGTGCTGGCTTCACAGCTGTGGGAGCAGCCACCGCACAGGGTCCCGTGCTCAGAAGGGGCACCTTGCCCCTGTGCTTTAGTGTTCAGTGTTTGCTGTCCTGACATCTTAATAATTTTATCTTTGAATCTGTGTTTTGCTGGTGAAGTCAAATGGGACACTGGAGCATGCAGAGGGGCCTGGAGTTCCAATTCATGCGTGGTCCCACCTCCTGCCAGGACGACCGCTGCCCAGTGTTCCCTGCTGCCCTCTGTTCCCAGTGGGTATGGGGACCTGAGCATGGGTGTGAGGAGAGTGGAGGGGGATGTGTGTGCCTCTTGTGCCCAGTTATGAGTGAGGCTCTGAGCACCTTTGAGGTTCTGCACTTGCCCTGTGAGTATATACCCTTGCCGAGGGAACCTAACGTTAACTAAGAAATTAAAAAATAAGTTGAGAGAGAGAGAGACCTGAGAAGAAAGGAGAAAGGATTTTTTCTTAATTTCAAACAAGGGACCCAGCATTTTCATTTTGCACTCGTCCCCACAAACCGCATAGCTGAGCTTGCAAGTGTGTGTTGAAATTTGAGAAGCACTGCTGTGGGAGACAGTGTGGACGCTGGACTCGTGGCCCACCCTCCAGTTTAGGCTTTGCTGGTGTGCGACCGTGCCAAGCTACCTGGCCTCCCTGCCTCAGTTTCTTCATCTAGAATATGGGATGGAATGTCCTGTGCTCATTCTCAAATGGGCAGAGTCCAGGCAACGGGCGGGCTTGGCCACGTGTCCTTGAGTAGGAGCATGTCCAGAGCACCTCTCATCCCTGGTTTCATGAAGCTGATAAACAAAGCTGCACATGCTGGCCTAAGGATGGGACGGAGGTTCAAGGCAGGGTTTCGAATGGGATAAGAAGGCCAAAACCAGGTCTTCAAGTCCGTGGGAGTGGCTGGAAAGCGAGAGTGAAGAAACTGGGGAAGGCGAAGATGGGGCATTTTGAGGAGGGAGCGGCGAGAGCTTCAGAGAACCTCGGAGCTACGTGGATTGACTTTCCAGGGAGTCACCCACTTGTGTGGAACTCTCTGGTGCCTGAAATATGGTGGAACACGAAAGGGCATTTGCTTTTGAGGACAAAATGAGACGATAAATGTGAAAGTGTGTTTTAAACAGTAAATTGCCAGAGGCACGTAAAGTATTGTCGTTCCTCACTCCGCTGCCCTCTTCATTTACGTGACTTGTCCTTTGAAATGAAGGCCTGTGGCTCAGTCTTAACTCCCAAGGCTGGGCAGTCGGAAAAGCTACCTGACGTGTGGATTTAGAGCCCTGCAAGCTCTTTAGTTTCACAGTCGGCTTCAAAAACTAGAGAGAAAAAAAATCTAAACCACAATAAACAAACATTGAGGTGAAATAAAATATTTTAAAAGTTTATCTCCCATCTAAAGATTTCGCTTTATTTAGGTAGGATGAGCATATAATTTATTATCCAAACTGAGATACTTTTAACAGTGAAATGAGGCACTATTACTGATTATGCTCAGAACTATCCCATACAAACTGTAATGTCAGGCCACCCTACATTTAGGGGAAAGTTTGATTGCATTTAGATTCAGATAAAGTAAGTTCTACCAACTTGCCAGGATTAGCCTCATATAAGTTAATACAAAATTACCTTTTGGGGCCAGTGAATGATTATTAGTATATTATTATGTAGAACACGCAAGTTTCTAGTTATTCTAGGGTTGAAAATAAACTAGCTAGCAATTATTTAGCATTTTCTATGTTCTATAACTGTGCTTAGCTTTACATATCTTAATTTAATCCTCCACAACCCCATGACGTATCCCCATTGACAACAGGAGAAAAGAGAGGCTTAGAGAAATTAAGAAAAATTGCCCAAGAACACACAGCAGAAGAGCTGGGTATTTTAACCCATGTCTTGCTGACTCTAGAGCCCTAAATATCTCTATAGAGTGTTGTTTTGTTTTTTGGCACAGTGCTTGCCTCAAAAGGTTAGGTTCTTGGCAATTGAGGATAATTTCCTGAAAGATACATGATGCCTACCAGAATTTCTACTATGTGTGGTGGTGTAGTGTCTGGTGTATATTTATTTTGAAAAGAACAGCAAGCTGAAGCAGAGACTACTGCCAAGTAAATTGTTGCAGGTGTTTGTGTCGATTTATGTTAAAAGTGCCACTCATTGCTTGCTTAGAATAGTGGTTTTTGTGCAGTTAGGTAGGCAGTAAGAAGTCAAAGGTAAGATAGAGATGTGGCTACCTTCTGAGCCCTTACTCTGGGCCAGCTGATGCCCTGGACAGAGCTGCTTGGCCACGTAACTAGGGCACAGCTTGCAAGGCCTTCTGTGACGGTCCTGGAGCTCATTTTCTCTTTAGTTCTCATAAAAGCCCCATGTATCATTAGGTTAAGAAAACCAAGGCTTGAAGAGATGAAGTAACTTAGCAGTGGTTACACGGCCAGTACGTGGCAAAGCTGGGAATTGAATCCAGATTCTTTCCGGCCCACAGCTGTGTCTTAAAGTATAGTGCTGGGATGAGTCAGGGAGCCTTGTTCCTGGAAGCACTACGGTGAGCAGAGAACAGTGCTTTCCACTGCAAGGCACGGTTCCCCAGGTCCCTTATCCAAGACTTTTGGTTGCACATACCTGAGGCCCACTGTGCTATCTTACGTAAAAGGGATTTATTATCGGAACCAGGGGTGTTTCATGGCACCCAAAAGGAGATGCACAGCTAGATCTTTTGAGGGATCATAAGAACGTACTACTTCCCCACGCTCCTCCTAGGCAACATCATCTTTTATCTCAGCTTCTCCTTGCACATGACTTCATTCTTCTCTCTGAAGACTACTTTTCTGTTTTTTAGTGTCTGTGTTAGAGTTCTCCAGAGAAACAGAACCTATAGGACACACACACACACACACACACACACACACACACATGACCCTTCAACAATGTGGGGGTTGTGTCACCCCCCATGCCGTTGAAAATCCACATACGGCTTTTGACTCCCCTCAAACTTAATTAATAATAGCCCACTGTTGACCAGAAGCCTTACTGATAGCAGTCGATTAACACATACTTTGTATGTCAGGTGTATTATATACAATATTTTTATAACAAAGTAAGGTAGAGAAAAGAAAATGTTATCAAGAAAATCATAAAGAAGAGAAAATATATTTACTATTCATTAAGTACAAGTGGATCATCATAAAGGTCTTCATTTTCATCATCTTCATGCTGAATAGGCGGAGGAGGAGGAGGAGGAAGAGGAGAGGTTGGCCTTGCTGTCTCAGGGATGGCAGAGGCAGAAGAAAATTCGTGTATAAGTGGGCCCGCACAGTTCAAACCCGTGTTGTTCAAGAGCAACTATATATATACATATATATATATATGTAAAATATGTATTTAGAGAGACAGACACACACACACACACACACTGCACACACAACAAGCGTTTATTATGAGGACTGGCTCACACAGTTATGGAAGCTGAGTCTCAAGATCTGAGTTGGCACAACGAGCTGGAGACCCAGGAAAGCCATTGGTGTAGTTCCAGTCTGAGGAACTATAAAAGGAATTATAAAAATAATATAATTTATAATAAAATAATACGTGTTTAAATATGAAAATACTCCAATGCAACTACACTAGAAGACATAACAAGCTAGTCAGGCAAGCTTGCACTTAAATGTGGAATTAGCTGAAATTCTGATGATTCAGGTAGGTTGTATTGGTGGCTCAGATATATACTTGCTTTGTTTTCAGTGATTTGATGTGTGAAATGTTGGACAATACTTCATAATATTTCTGTCAAAACGATGATCAGTATTCCCTTGATTTGCACTGTAACTTGTAGCATAAATAAGAATAACGAAATAAAATGGACTTAAGTTCTAAACTCAGATCAATATTGGTGGGACAAGTATTGTCACAAAATATATACAGATGACATAGAGTATCTCTAGGCAGTGTGGAGTTTATGTATGGTTTACGTTGATAACAGGCTGAGAGGAGAAGATCTCATATCTCAAGTGGAAGAATTGAAATTAGACATTAGGAAGAGCTCCCTACGGTGGCCTCACCTCTGTCATACAAGCTACAGGGAAGGCAGAAGCAGGAGGATCGCTTGAGTCTGGGAGTTCAAGACCAGCCTGGGGCAATATGGCAAGACCCTGTCTCTTAAAAGAAGAAGAAGAAGGAGAGCTCCCTCTGAGTGACACAAAAACGTTTAACATGTTTTAGGTGAAGGAATGGAGTTGCCTTCTCTGTCACTTTTAATAATCAGGGTGATTTGGTGCAGTGTGAGAAAGCTTGGGCTAAATGCCCATCAGATGGTGTATTAGCCAGGGACCAGTCAGGAAAAGAGAAGTCACTGCAGTTATTTTAACATAGAGAATTTATATCAGAGATTTGTTAAACAGTTATTGAAGGACTGAAAAGCTGAAAAAAGAGAACTTTGAGATCGTGTATCGATAATAAGTGCAGGAAGCAGCTAACAGCCTGAGGCTGGAGGATCAAAGGGAAGAGTTTGGGAGCCACCAGGACCTAGAAGCTTGGAGCTGGGACCCAGACCCCAGAGGAGGGGCTGCCCAGCTGGTGCTGGTGCTTTGGAGAGCTGGAACAAACTGCCCTTCCAGCGATTCTTCCAGAATCAAACCAACAAGTATGGGACCCTAGTCTCTGTGAAGCATCACCACGGATTCTACGGTACCCTCTAGAGATGTCAAATCAATAAGGATTCCCAAGACAGAAGTCAGGGATTATATCTATGACTAGTAGGACCTTTCCTACCTTTTATTCTTGTTCTTAAATTGCTTAGAATAATAGGACTAGGCAAAGTACAGGATATGGTAGATGTTATTCTAAGTGCTTGATATTTTAATTTTTTCATGTAGTAATGAGACAAATTATGAGATATTGTCCCACTTAAGCTACCCCCAAACCCAGTAGAGTGGGTACTGTTATGCTACTTATTGGTATTATTATTCCTCCTATTTTACGGATGAGGAAACTAAGGTGTAGTTGAATAATTTACCCAAGGTCACACAGCTAGTAAGCAGCAGATACTGGGATATGACCCAGCCACTTTGGCTCTAGCGTACATGCTCTTAGTCACTAAGCCACACTGGCTACATTTGTTGCAGTTTTTTAAAAATCTCATTTTTGCTTATCCGTGGATGGATGAATAGCAAACCCATACATTTCTTCATGACGTAGCATTGTAGAAATAAATGCCGGCTTGGGGATTAGGAGAATGAGGCTCAAAACGACTAAGTCTTGCACTAACTTTGAGATTTTAAGAGAGTAACCTCAATGAGTCAGGGCTCATTGTAAAATAAGTAAGTTGAATGAATGATTTCAGGGATTCATGTCTAGCTAGCATTGTTTTATGATTTGTGAGATCCTGGTCACCTTTTAGAAACTGGAAGCTAGAGGTGAAGCCTGACTTGCAGGATAACTTAGCAGTTTCCTAACATGTGCCAGACACAGACTTGGTAGTGCTGTGCTATAGACAGCTAAGTAGCAAGGGATTGTCAAAGGCAAAGAGATTAAAGACTTGTTTTATTCAGGAATTTGGGCGCATGGAGCTGGCTGTTGTTTTAATTTCTATTTTTGCTGAATTTCCATTTTTTTCTGCATCCAGAAATTAATCTTGTGAGGAACTGGCAAAGCACTATTTAGAAGTCATTTCATCTCTGGGGATTTAGTCAAGAAAGAGTGGTCCTTTCCGGTAGCTTCACTTGACCCTAAAGAATTATCTACTTTCCCAATAGTCAGACGCTCTGTCTGTAGATTCATCTTTGATCTGAAGACTGGAGACCTGGAGTCCAGAAACCAGAAAATGCCCAGGAACTAGAAAAGTCTAGCAAAAAGGCTTCCAGGTTAGAAGATAGGAGATGAGTTGTATTGTCTTGGAAAACCTTATCATAAAGTTAAGGAGGGGTGTGGGTGGCGGTGTATCTGTGGGTGACACCTTTTCTCTTATTCCCCAAGCAATGACACTTCCCTTTACTCTCAGATATTCTCCCCCTTTTTTTCCTATTCCTTTTCTCACACTCCCATTTTCCAAGCTTCAATTTTTATGAAAGAATTGAGTCCTTCAGGCCTTTATATAAATGGGGTCATATTGCAGCATGTGGCACTTACCAGCAAGTCCATAAAATTTATGGGTTTATTTAGAGTCCAAACAGATTTCAGATTAGGTTCTGAGAGTTGGTAAATGTCACAGTTGATATTGTTTTTGGTAAATTTAGAACAAAAGAATAGTTTTGGCTCATGTTCAGTGGTGAAGTTGAATGATGCAGATGCACAGTTTGTTTTCCAAGTAATTCTTCCTAATCTTCGAATTGTGTCAGGATTTTTTGAACATTCATCATATCTTGCAGTGAAATAACTATGTATTGTTATCATAGTGGATGGTGTCTATCCCATACACAATCAAAAACCACGAGGTTGATAAGGAGGATGTGTGTGTGCATGTGAGTGTGTGCATGTGGAAACTGTAGGCCTACACTTGTATATGCTAGAGCACATGGGCAGCAAGAACCCATGGTACTATTCCCATGTGGCCCCTTAATAGGGTACCAGTGACACCTTACTAGGAAGCAGGGATGGTTTTTTCCTCATTACAGTAGAAGAAAGAAACAAAGAAAAAAAGTCACTACTGCACCTCTGAACTCATGGTGCTTGTTCTTAGGTCTTGAGCTGGTTCAGAATTGAGCTGGAGGGTACTGGAAAATTTTCTTAGAGCTATGTCATACTGTAAGAGGGGTCCACCTGAGAGACTCCATCCTGCACAATCAGTTACTAGAAGTTTGAGGCAGAGAGTCGGTTTGGTTTTTTCTGTATCAGCCAGACAGCTGCTTTTCCTGGTGACAGATGAAGTTAAGAACCAGGGTGAGTGCATTTTAGTAAACGTATTCTGCTTTGGTTGACTGCAGGTTGCGAAGTTATTACCTTTAGCAGTTCTTGTTTAAATTTATAATCTTTAGGGAGGAGAATTCACAATGCGGGTAATATGAGTGATGAAATGGCATGAAACAACGTCTCGTTCGCTGCCTCACCACCCTGACACGGCACGTGGTCTCCGTGCATGTTTCTGCATTAGTTTGTGGCCAGTCACTGTATCTGGATAAAAGAGTTCTTGTGATTTAATCGAATTTCAAGCAAGCCAAGTGACAACATTTCTTTTTCTGTGTTAGGAGGTAGAATTGAAGCATTAGAGGTCATTCTAGAAATGACATATGGAGGCGGCGCATAGCACAGCTAGTGATTAAGTGTGTAGGTCAGGAGTGTGAGGGATTTGAGATTGAATCCCAGTTCTGGCCCTGACGAGCTCTAGGACCTTCAACAAGTGATTTACCCTCTCTGAGGGGTAATATCTGTACCTACTCATAGAAACTTAAAAAATTAAGGTAATACATGTCTATAATTTTAGCATAATGCCTGGTGCATAAGAAATGCTAATACGTGAAGCAGCATATTGTGAGATTAGCACAGTAAACAACAGACGCTAAACCAGATAACCAGGTCTTTGGAGGCCCAAGGTCTTTTCCCTGTCATCTCTCACCAGATATAAACCCTGTGAAGGCAGAAGGTTGTTATTTCACTGAGTACTCGAGAGTCCACTGTGTGCCCATGAGAACAAGACAAAGTTATCAGCACTCACCTTATGTTCTAATGGGAGAAGCAATCAACAAGTAAATACCCAAGATGAAATTTCATGGGGTAATAAGTGCTACAGGGAGAAACAAAGCTGAATGGGGTTCAGAGGGATGTGGAGAATATTTTAGAAAAGGTGTCTGGGAAGGCTTCTCTGATTCCAGGGCAGAGTGAACCATCTGAAGACCTAAGAAAGAGTGTTCCTGGAAGAGAAAAAGCAAGTGCATATGTCCTGATTCAATTCAGGTCCAGCCAGATCATTTAGGTCCTTACAGAGTGAGGTGGGGAGCTTAGAGATTTCAAGTGTGATGGGAACTCTTTACCTTTTGAAAAAGGACATCTTGTTGCTGTGTTGAGAATAGACCAGATGGGAGGGTAAGAGCGGAAACAGGAAGACCAGTCAGGTTATTGCAGCAGCCCTGGGGGAGATAGGGCAGCTGGGAATGAGGTGGTGGTGGTGGGCTTAGATTCAGGGTAGGTTTCCAAAGTAGAGTCAGCAGGACTTGATGAGGATTGGTTGTGGGGTGATAAGAAACAGAAGAATCAAGAAACACTTTTAGGTATTTGGCCTGAGCATGTAGTGAATGGTCATGGAGAAATCAGGTGCTGGGAGCCAGAGATCACGTTTCTGTTTTGAACATGTCGTATATTTGAGATACCTATTAGTCCTTCGAGTGGGGATGTTGAGGACATAGTTGGACATACGAGTCTGGAGCTTTGGAGTAAAGTGGGAGCTAGAGATAGGAATGTGGTCATTAACAGCACAAAGATGATATTTGATGTCCTGAGTCTACAAGGGGCCACCCAAGGAAAGAGTGAGGATGGAGAAAATGGCCAAGAACTGAGCCACAGGGTGATCATCATTGAATGCTGGGAAGAGGAAGAAACTAACTAGATGCAACCAATGAGGTAGGGAGAAAACCGGGATAGGAGGTGTTCAAGTGCTTCAAGAAGGAAGGAGTGATCAGCTGGGTCAGATGTTGCTGAGAGGTAGGATAAGATGAAGCCAGAAAACTGTCTATTGGTTTGGGGAGATGAAGGGCACTGCTGCCCTTGACAAGAGGACAAAGGCCACGTAGTGTCTGGCTTATTCACTGCTACGTCCCTTGCGACACACATAGTGTTTGGAGTATGATAGAAACTTTAAAACATCTGTAGAATGGATAAATGCCCGACTTTCCTCCTTTCTTTTGGGTCTCAGTGCAATCTTGCTTGTGTTAGACTTCATTTTTTAATCTTACCAGGGACAAAATTATATGATTATCAATGAACATACACATGGCACTTTTTTCCTCTGTTTGAAGTCTGTAATAGATTCAGCATTTATCTCCCATGTCAATTAATGACAAATGTATAAGCCATACTAGTTCTAAACAATTTTCTACATTTTTATGCCGTCAGGTGAAATAGTTAAAAAACAAACAAACAAACAAAACAAACCCGTGATCTACTCCGTGAACACTGCCTCTCCTGTCCTTCCTGTCCTGGAGTCTGCAGAGTCTCTCCCAGCCACTCCACGGTTTATCACGCCCCCAAAGGCTGCTGTAAATTGAATGTAGAACACTTTTACTTGGACAGGTCAGAGTTTTCTTCAGGGGTCAACCCACGGCCATTTCAGTCTGGACCACATAGCTCTTTTTTTCTTATTGTGAGATGTAAACCAGCTGGGATCCTCTTAATTAGTTTGCATTGGGAAGAGTCTAGCCTTACGGTTTCCCAAACTGTTCTCTGAGACACCCTGGGGTGCCACAGTGAATTCACATGGAGGTTGTGAGATATTTTAATTTTTGAGGCAAACACAGAAACAATCGGCATCTGTCAGCTACCATGCGAACTACTGGCTTGAGGTGGTTCATAGTTTCAGTATTAGATCACTGCATTCCTTTTAATGATGTCATAAATTTGCAAAGCTGGGTTTTTGGGATTTGCTGTGATAAAAAGCCAGTACCGTGTAAAAATCAATGTGAAGCAGGAAATGGGTGGCAGAGTCCAATCTAATTCCAAAGTTTGGGAAGCCGTGCGGTGCCCAGCGGCACGCACATCCCATTAAAAACTGTGGTTAAGAGTAAAATAAAAATATCACTTTCCCATCAATTTATACCTTATCATTTTTTTCAAATGCCTACTAAGTGGTTAGGACATACATGTTTATTAAGTTTTTTGGATCTACCTATTTAACTCATGGAACTGTTAGGTATTTTTCTTGGCCTACAGGTACCATGAAAAAATGACTGAGACACTAGAATGTCATGAATGGAGAACATTTGAGAACTTCTGATTTAGCCTCTTAGGCAGCTAGCAGGAAGGAAAGGGGAGGGGAGGACCCATCCTACTGCCATCTACAGCTTGCCCGTTCGCTGCTCTGCATGTCTCCCAAATCCATGTCACTCAGCACTCTATCAAGCGTTCCTGCGAGTGTGGGTGAATTTGCAGAAATAGCTTGTATGAATGTGCCGCTCAGGTCCTCTCCAATGAGTACTTTTACATTACAGCTTGCCGGTGGCCCCTGCTCACAAATGGCTCGTGTCACTTCTCATGCAGGAGGGTCAGAGTTTTCTGCTCCTTTTCCTTTTTCTCCCTCCCCCGTGGAGCACTGTAGCACGGCTCCCAGAACCATGGCTACTCTAAGTCGTGGAGTTGAGATACATGGTTAAAGAGACTTTTAGACTAGACTGGGTCTCTCTCTAGCCATTCATTTCTATTTTATGTTCCTCTCTGCGAAAATGTGTTCTGAGCACTGGAGAACGACCTTACTTGGGATCTTTCAGAACCTGGCCCTTTGTAACATGGGGACTACCTGGATCTGTCGGTGAGCCCTCTTTGGAGACAATATTATAAGACACACTAGTTGTGGTGTACTATAATTGGCCCTTTAAAACTCAAAGAAGTTCATATCTGTTCATAGCAGGAGTATCCTTTTTTTTTTGAAATTCAAGATAAGAGAGTGAAAAGGACGCATTGTCATGGGTACGTGAGGCAGTGCTGCCTGTTTTAAGACACTCTGAGATGAGAATTGCACTCAGCGAAATTGCAGGTTTATGGCCATTGACAAAGATGAAAGGCAGAGTAGTGTGAGTTACATAACGTGGCTTCATCCATTTGCTCAGGGGTGTTCTAAGGACTCACAGTGCCCAAGGGGTCTCCTTTACTTTCACTTTTGTGCTTTTCTTTGCTGAGTGGAGTGACCCTCTTGAGTTGTCTCGCTGGGCAGTTATCAGTTTATTCTTGATACTAGCCTTCTCAGTTTTAGCTTTCAGAATTACTCTGAGCAATGCGAAGGATGTTTGGTTTTATTCAACCTAGAGATATTCTTCCCTGCCTTCGTCCATTTCTTCCTAATCTCCATCTTTCTATCCCTACTTTCTCCTCTGTTGTCTTTTCATCCCAACCCCCTTCCCTCTCTCTATTCCCTCCCCTCTCTCTCTTCCTGCTTCTTCCATCCCTGTATCGCCCCGTCTCTCCTCGCTTCCACCACAGTAGAGTCCTCAAGCCCCACATCTCACTCTCAAGGAACCCCCCCCAAAAAGGGAGGTGCTCACATTGAATTGGGGGCATTTACCCTAGACCTGAGTGGAGCATCAGAGCTTTGCAGTATTTTCTGTGTTGAATTCGTGGGTAAGGTTTGCACGATCCTTGCGAATGAATTTTACCTTGGGATGAGGTAATCAGGACTTAGTTCCCCAATTGGTTAAAATTTAGAAAGATTAGCTTATACTTGCTGCTTGGGTTTAAACATCTCTAATGCTAGTACCACATTATCCCCATAGCAGTGCTTACCTGTAGAAATATAATTACAGCTGCAGATGTGAGCTGTAGATATAATTTTAACATTTTTAGCCGGCACATCTCAATTTGACTAGTTGCATTTCTATGGCTCAATAGCCACGTGTGCTAGTGGCTATTGTATTGGACAGTACAGTTCCAGGTAGTAAGACATGGAGAGAAAGAGGTTTCAGGCTATTAATGAACCAAAAGTCTTTCTTGAGCTTTATGCTTCCAGAATGATGAGTGAATGGAGCACATGCTTGACAAGTAAGGTGGGCTTTGGAGTCACCTTGAAGTTCAATGTCAGGCCAGGCATGGTGGCTCATGCCAGTAATCCCTGCACTTAGGGAGGCCAAGGTGGGAAGATTGCTTGAGGCCAGGAG
Organism: Indri indri; assembly: GCA_004363605.1. Lineage (NCBI taxonomy): Eukaryota > Metazoa > Chordata > Mammalia > Primates > Indriidae > Indri > Indri indri. Next base: position 145,739 of record RJWJ010000616.1, on the reverse strand, counting down.
CTCAAGACCAGCCTGGACAATATAGCAAGACCTGGTCTCTATAAAATGTATTTTTAAAAAAGTTCAATGTCAGTCTTTTAATCACCTTAATCAGATAGCTATTCAGCTGGAGGGTATGGGGACTTGACCGGAAGCAGGTAGAAGCAATCAGTTAGCTCCTCTTAGAAATCAGCAACTGGAGACCCTTGTATCTATCTCATGAAATCTAAGGTCCCTCGGTAGTATTAATTTCTAGTTTCTGAGTCTTGCCAAGTACTAAACGTATTGCTCTAGAGGTCACTGCCATTGCTTCCACGTAATTCCCTTCCCCTTCTCCTTATTCTTCCCTCCTTTGCTTAAATTTCCCCACTTCTTGGAAGTATAGGGCTAAAACAAATTAAGATTAGTTCTGCTGGTGAAAATAACTCAGCAGTTCACGTAGGTCCCTTAAATCCTGGAAACACATTCTCTTCCCTATTTTACACCTTGGCTCATATGGCAAAAGAGATTTACTATTTTTTTTTTTTTTGGTAATTAAAAATGGCATCTTATTCCAGAAAGCTTCGAAAGCCAGCAAATCCAATGTATTTTCCTAGTTCGCATGTCACAGTGACAGGAGAATACTGCTCACCCCACCCCCATCTGTGAACAGAGCAGGTTTGAACAAGCCCTGCTTCCTTCACCTTGGTTAAGCATTATCTTGTGTTCTTTGGGTTACTCTTGCATAACACCATCACAGGCATAAACCCAAAGCCCCTTTTAACTTTGGTCTGAGTTTGCCCTGAGGACCAAGGGATAGAGTTAGGGGGATGGGGAGGTTGTGAGCTGTCAACAACTAGGTAAATAAAATGGGGCCTACGTCAACTTTACCTCCCCCTAACCTATTGCCCCCACCCCCAACTTCTTCCCTATGATATGAGGAGTTTGAATTAGATGAAGAATCTCCAGTGTTTCATGGGGAAGGTCTGTTTTCCGTTCCCCATATATAAAGGGAAGGTGGAGAGATATTGATGACACTCGTGGTAGTTTGGGGTCTCTTGGTTCCGTAATCAGGTAGCTCCTCTTGGAAATGAACAACTGGAGATCCTTGGATTTCATGAAATCTAAGGTCCCTGGGTTGTATCAATTTCTAGGTTTCTGAGTCTTGCAGAGTACTAGAAGTGTTGCTCCTCATCTGTGTTCTGACAACAAAGAGCTAGGGTCTAAGTGGTGGCCTCCATTCATGTTAGAGAAGTCCCCAGAATATTTGGGGAAGAGTTATGCAGGGAAGCAGGAGCGAGTAGGAGGCAGCAAACCCACGAGGTGTTTCTGGAGTAAAATTGTTGCTAGATGCCTTCTGGGGCTTTGTGACAGTAACTCTGAAGATCTGTGCTTAGAAATAGGATTGGAAAAGTACAGAGGTTGAATTATTACGTGTCAGGAATGTGGAAGGTTGCTTGGAGAAAAGAGAAAAGAAAGAAAAAAGTGCAAGTAATGTCACACTGGGGTAGCCCAGTATTCTGTTTTCTTGTGGCTTCAAAGTATTACATATGTTTCCATTTACCAGGGTAGCAATTAAAAAGAGAAATCAACAAATGGGAACATAAAAGCATCCCTAAGTTCTGCCACTCAAAATCAACTGGTCTAGTTTACTGGTGTTCTGAGGTTCCTAAGGGGTGATTTACAAGTAAACATGGTTCCTCTTGGTAACAATGTCCTCAGAAGCAAAAGGCTATCTTCTAAATGTGCTAATTCTTTACCCATTATGAATCTTCTTTGTTTTTTAAAGTAACTTTTTATTTTGGGGTAATTTTAGATTTGCAGAAAAGTTGCAAAGATAAAAGACAAAGCCCCAAAGACAAACCCTCAACACTTCCCAGCAGACCAACTCTGACTAAGGTAACTAAACTATGTACATTGGTCCCATCTTATTCACCAGTATTACCTAAAATGCTTTATATTACATTTGTCAAAACTAAGCAACCAGCATTGGTATATTACTATTAGCTGCAACTCCAGACTTCATTCAGATTTCACCATCCATTGTGTATCGTTTATCTATGAATTTATTTAGATTCTTTTTTGAATTTTTTGAATTCTATAGTACTTCTTTATTTAAATAATAAAGATATGTATGAGATAATATAAAGATAATAATAAAAAATATAGATTTCTTTTTTGAATTCTATAGTACTTCTTTATTTAAATAATGCTTTTTTCCCCCCTCCCAAAACAAAAACAATATATATTTTCATTGTAGAATTAGGGAAGTACTGAAAAATATAAATAATAAAATAAAATTAACTGTAACCCTATTCCTGTTCTAATTTTGTGCTGTGTGTATGTAGGTATGCATTAGCAAATGAAGTTCATTATGTTTACAGTACAGTTTTGAATTGTGCTTTTTATATATTATTGTCTTGGGAAAATTTATTTAATTAAAAAATCTTCAAATCTAATGTGAATGTATGATTTTTTATTGTATATATTTAAGGTGACAACATGATGCTTTACTGTACATGGTGAAGCGATTACTATAGTCAACCCAATTAACATATCCATCATCTTATACAGTTACCTTTCTTTCCTTTTGTTTTTTGTGGTAAGGGTACCTAAAATCTCCTTTCTTGACAAATTACCAATATATAATATTATTAATATTAACTGTAGTCCTCATGTTGTACATTAGACTCTAGACTTACTTATTCTACATAACTGCAACTTTGTGCCTTTTTTTTGTTGTTGTTGAGATAGGGTCTTGCTCTGTCACCTGGGCCAGAATGCAGTGGTGTTATCATAGCTCATTGCAACCTCAAAATCCTGGGCTCAAATTGAGATCCTCCTGCTTCAGCCTCCCAAGTAGCTGGGACTACAGGCTCATGCCACAATGCCTGGCTAATTTTTCTATTTTTAGTAGAGATGGGGTCTCAAGTGATCCTCCTGCCTCAGCCTCCCAAAGTGCTAGGATTACAGGCGAGAGCCAATGCATCCAGGCCCCACTTTGTGCCTGTGGACCTATATACCCCCAGTTCTACTCTCTGTTTCTATGTATTGCATTCTTTTTTTTTTTTCCTTTTTAGATTCCACATGTAAGTGAGATCATGCAGGTTTTTTTTTTTTTCTCTGTTGTGTCTGGCTTATTTCACTTAGCCTAATGTCCTCTTGGTTCATCCATATTGTCACAAACAGCAGAATCCCTTTTCTATGTAAGGCTGAATAATATCGTGTGTGTGTGCGTGTGTGTGTGTGTGTATGTGTGTCTATGTTACAACTTTGTTATTCACCCATCTGTTGAGGGATGCTTCAGTTGTTTCCACATGTTGGCTGTTGTGAATACTGCTGCAGAGAACATGGGAGTGCAGGTATCTTCACAAGGTGGTGATTTCATTTCCTTTGGGTATATATCCAGATGAGGTATTGCTGGGTCATATGATAGTTCTATCTTTTGATAAACTTCCATACTCTTTTGTGAATGTGTAATTTTTTAAAAAGTCACATTCCACTGTCTAATTGTTCATTCCCTTACTGATAAACAGCCTTAGACTCTTTCTACTTTTGGCTACAATAAATTGAATTCAATGTAAATTGTGTTATGTAGACCTTCTACCACTTCTTTGATGGTGTTCCCAGGTAAATTTCTGTGGAATTGCTGGATCAATATGCCTGATGTTTGATATATGTTGCCAAGTTACCATTCAGAAAGATTATGCCAACTTATATTTCCAAAGTATCCTTCGAGATACTCACCTAACTTTAGCTTTACCAGCATTCAATATCATAATTCTTAATCTTCCACGATTCAATAGGGCAAAGGTTGGGTGTCTTTATTATTTTAAATTGCATTTCTTTGATTGTTACTAAAGTGACTAAAGTTTTTCAGCTAAATATTTACCTATTTTTTTTTTTTTTGTAAAATCAACATTTTATACTCAATGTTTTAAAGCATCACTAATTCAATTTGCTGAATGGTATGTTATAAAGATCTAAAAAGACTTTTTTTCTACATAGTCAATGTTCCCCAAAACTATAATCGAATATTGCCTCTCCTGTTCTCATTGAACTGTGATACATTTTAAATACAGGAGTGTCTATATTTGAAGTTTCAGTGAATTCTCTATCTTCAGCCAGTATCATTATTATTTTACCTTTAGAATGCTTTTTAATAAGGCCTTCGGCAAATTCCTTATCTTTTTTTTTTTTATCTAAATAGACTTTCTTTTTTAGAACAGTTTTAAGTTCACAGAAAAATTGAGCTGAAGGTACAGAGATTTCCCGCATGCTCCCTGCACTCTGACATACACAGCCTTCCACGTTATCAACATCCCCCACCAGAGTGGTGTGTTCGTTACAGTGTACGAACCCGCATTGACACGTCATGATCACCCGGAGTCCATAGCCTACAATGTGGTTCACTCTTTCACATTCTATGGGTTTGGGCCGGGTACGGTGGCTCACACCTGTAATCCCAGCTCTCTGGGAGGCCGAGGTGGGAGGACAGCTTGAGCTCAGGGGTTAGACACCAGTCTGAGTAACAGTGAGACCCCGTTTCTACCAAAGAGAAAAAAGAAAAACAAAAAGAAAGACAAAAAAAAAAAGGACACATTCTGTGGGTTTGGACAAATGTATAATGACATGTATAGAATCATACAGAATGATTTCAACCGCCCTAACAATCCTCTGTGCTTTGCCTTTTCATCCCTTCCTCCCCTCTAGCCCCTGGCAATCACTGATCTTTTTTACCGTCTCCATAGTTTTGCCTTTTTCAGAATGTCATGTAGTTAGAATCATAGAGTATGTAGCCTTTTCAGACTGGTTTCTTTGACTAAGTGTGTGTTCTCTATGTCTTTTCATGGCTTCATAGTTCATTTCCTTGTAGTACTGAATAATATTCCATTGTCTGGATATACTGCTATTTATCCATTCACCTACTGTACGAGTCTTGGTTCCTTCCAAGTTTTGGCAGTTACGAAGAAAGCTGCTATAAACATCTATGTGCAGGTTTTTTGCATGGACATAAGTTTTCAACTCATTTGGGTAAGTACCAAGGGGCACAATGCTGGATTGTATGTCTGAGTATATTTAGTTTTGTAAGAAACCGCCAAACTGTCTTCCAAAGTGGCTGTACCATTTTGCATTTCCCCCGGCAATGAATGAAAATTTCTGTTGCTCCACATCCTTGTCAGTATTTGGTGTTGTCAGTGTTCTGGAATTTAGGCCATTCGAATAGGTGTGTGCAATGGCATTTCATTGTTGTTTTAATTTGCATTTATCTGATGATATATGATGTGGAGGATCTTTTCCTATGCTTATTTGCTATATGTGTGTCTTATTTGGTGAGGTGTCTGTTAAGGATTTTGGTCCATTTTTTAATCAGGTTGTTTGTTTTCTCATTGTTGGGTTTTAAGAGTTCTTTGTATATTTTGGATCTATAAGTGTACAGGATATAAACAGTCCTTTATTCAATATATTTTTTGCAAATATTTTCACCCAGTCTGTGGCTTCTATTTTTATTCCCTTGAAGGTGTCTGTCACAAAGCAGTTTCTTATCTTTCTATTCCAAAAGCATTTTAGCTTTTCTAACCCTTCCAGATGAACTTTGGAACGTTTTGTCGATTTCCAAAAAAAAAAAGAGAAATATTTATTGTCAGGGTTTTCATTGGAATTGCTTACCCAGTCACCACCGAATTCTCTTACTTAATGTAGTTTTTCAGTTTATAATCTTGGATTTTCTCAGTATACTATATTCTATTAATACAAGTAATGATAGGTCTTTTGTTTCTTAGCAAGTTGTCTGTATCTCTCCCCAAATGCTAAATTATTAGTATTTATAGTATTAGTGGTAGTAAGCATTCTTGTTCCTAAATTTAACAGGGATACTTCCAGTGCTGAAATAATTAACATCCTTAAGGATCTATGGTTGGCCTTTGGAGAGAGTCTGTTAACCCCCCAGAACATATATGCAAATTTGATTTGATGAGACTGTGTGTATGAGAGGGTATTTATATTAATATATCTGTTCTTATATAATACATAATTATATATATACATACTTTATAATTATACATTTGGTTATAATTTTAATCAGGTAAATAATATAACCCTTTATTCTCTATGTCTTTTTACCATGAGATTATTGTCCTTTATTTGAGTTTATCTTTCCTTTTATTTGTTTTAAAACAATTATCCTTTCAGCATTAGGGATACATCCCCTTAACACAGCTGGTTTTGACTGATGATTCTGTTAGCATAGGGGAAACAGCTATTGAGAGAATTCAGGCGGTTGTGAGAGCTACACTTTGTGGAGGCTTGAGATATTTCCAAATGGCAGAGGGAAGCTATTGTCACGGCACTTTGGTGCACACTGAACTCATGAAGACCTCAGCAAGGAGGGCTGACAAAAGATAACTACGGCTTTTAAAACCCAAGGTAGTTTAAAAACTCAGCTGTTCGAGTGACAAAACATACTGAATAGAGAATTCAACCACTTCTCACGAATGTATTGTATTATGCTTAAACCAAACCAAATGTGAGCTGGCTTATTTAGAGTAAAGCTGGCTTTATCTCCTTTGTTGCCAATCTTTGGGTAAACGATGTGAAAAAAGCCTGAAGAAAATGACAGAGACTATCTCATTGCACAATATTTATTAAAACTAATGAGACACAATGTACAGTTCCAGGGCTTAAAAGGAACGGAACTTAAAGAGCTTGTTTAAGAACTTGAAGTAGATTCTCCAACAGGCCACATGAAATTTTGTTTTAGGGAATGACAGGAGGAAAAGGATGAGACTACTTCTTACCTTTAACCTTAGCAGATTTCCTGTCAGGTAGATGCTTTTAGTAAGCAGCAGTCAACGAGGATCCTAAAATGCAGGCTCGATGTGGATAATGTAATATTACTACAGTGGCGGGCTGTGGCTTCGTCCTTGATCATTCACAACTTAAGTTTTAGTGGGAGACATTAGATATCCTAAACAACTGAAAGTGGCATTACAGAAAATGCACAAGAATGGTGGCCATACGAGATCCCCCGGAGTTGTGAAAATATTTTACCTTAAACGCGATCTTGAGGAAACTTCCTATCTACAGTCTTGGGAACACCTTGTGGCCTGTTTGTTCCTCTGGGCAGTGGCTAATTTCATATAGTGTGGTTTGTGTATGCAAACACACTTCAAATGCTGATCAGCAAAAGCATTATTAACTATTTAAATGAAAAAGGTATTTTAAAGTATTTTAAATATTTATTGCTTCTTAGCCTCATGAATGACATGGGCCCTACTCGTAATGGCATGTTTCCTTTCCTAGCAGATAGGGGAGGTAGAAACACAGCCAAGAATTACTTTTCCCTGATTATCCTTTCCATAGTTTGCTAAGTCAAACTGGAAAAGGAAAAACAAATGCCAGAGCAAGGAATAGAAGATATGAAAGTGAACAAAACTTGTGAGCTTTAACTACTTTGATAGTCAGCTGGAATTTTGCATTCAGGCCTACCCTGCCTTAGTACAGGACGCTTTTTTTAATTATTATTTTTAGCTGATGCATAATAATTAAAATATTTATAAGATACAGTGTGATATTTTGATACCTATATATGATGTATAATGATTAAAGCAGGGTAATTAGCATGTCTATCACCCCAAACATCATTTAGAAATTACATCAATTTTCAAAACAACTCTTTCTCCATGTTGTTAGGGTCTTAGAGAGTTGCTTGTTTCCATCTTTCTTCATTCATTAAGGAAAAAAGTATTTAGCATCCACCATTACATCCTTACATGGATGTAGCCCCTTGCACTTTTCAAAATGCCTTTCTAATATTGTCTGCCCTGTTTCCCGTACGTACACGGTACAGTAAGTAGGTCTGCTGTTACAGTTCCTGTTTCATACACAGAGAACCTGAAAATGGCTCACTGCGGAAGGCTGGCAAGTAGTGAGTTAACATCAGAATTTGGGTCTTTGATTCCTTAAGCAAATATGACTTCTGCCTTTTGTACAACACTTGCTTCTGTGTGGAATGCTAAGGGCTGTGGGCCACAGTGACATCTTCTCTGAGAGAGGTAATAATCTTTGCGGGGTCTGAGGCCACATACTTACAAAGCAATAGAATCCCTCTAAACCAACATGATCTGGACTGGTGGTTGCTCAGATCATTTTTTTAAAAATTGGTTCAAGTGGGAAGTCATAAACCTGTGATACATGTATATTATACTTGAAACATGTCACAGCAACCTAAAGCATCTAAATGCATATTTATTTACCAGTCTTTTGATGCAGGACCAAGGTCTTTTCTTTGATTAAGGATCTTCTTGGCATCCACTTCAATCATCTTTCTTGCGTACCTCTTCTAGGATTTAAAAGTATTGATTTCTTTACTGTGGAATAAGAATTTAAAAATATTTGTGAAGCAATCTTGAGTGTGGAATCATTTTAGATTTAAAAATTCTCTCATAAGATCTTTTACAGATATCTACCCTGCACCTAATTCAGAAAGTTTTTAAAAGCAGTTCACCTTAAAAAAAAAAAACTCTTTCCAATGTACTTTTCATAGAAAAACAACCTGCTTTCTTTTGCTACTCGTTTTTTGTAATATTTAATTAAATTATGTAAATACTAACAGCATACAGCTGTCAGGACCATGTCTGTCATAAACGGGTTTGGGAACAAACACAATGACTCTTGGTAAATATCAGTTGGTGGGAGCTGAAGTCCCCTGGCATATTAGAAAGTACCTTATGAGCCAAGCACATTCACTGTGTCATGGGCAACTGTCAGTGTATTTCACACAGGGAATGGAGGACATCGGCCATTCTGGTGAGTTAGTTCAGAGAAACTCAGCTGCAATTTAATCTATAGCAGCAAATGCCACTAAAGAGGTCCAGAGTGTGGGTGAGTCGAAGTGTTCCAGAAGGATTTATGGAAGGCTTGGAATGTTAGTTGGGGTTGGAAATGTGGGTGGGATTCAGGATGGGAAGGGGTGTGTGTGTGTGTGTGTGTGTGTATTTGTGTGTAAGAGACAGAGACGCAGAGAGACAGAGAGAAAGAGAGACAGAGAGTAAGGAGTAGACAGGGAATGGCCAGATGTTCTCAGCAAGGGAAAGAAGTCCATTTCCCTATAATACAAAAAAAATGGCTCAGTCGGATAGACCCTCTGCTATTTGATGTCTTTTTCTAAGTTCTATTAATATCTCATGAAGGAAATCTCAAACCAAGTGGACTAGGTGAAAATTTTACTTCCTAATGTAAAATCATTGTGGTAGTTAGAAACTCAGACATTTAGTCTCCCACCTTCAAGGTGGACTACACTTAATCTATTCCAGGCAGATGAGAGGCTACCCTATTTAAGAAAACTGCCAGAGAAGCATTTATAATTTTCCTTAGTGACCTACGCCGATGTCCCTACCCTGTGTAAAAACCTTTCGCGTATTTGAAAATGATTCTTAAATTTTTCTTCCAATATCTAGGCTGGGATATCCCCAAGGAATATAACCGTCTTTTTACATATTTTCATTTTAAATCTACTAAATAGAAAGAAAGAGAAATTAAGAAAGCATAGACCTATTTGCCATCCACAATTTTCAAGTTAGCTATAAAGAGTGTGAATGCTAAATGTGTGTATCTGTGTCAGTACTGCATGTGTGTGTGTCTGTGTACATTGTGTGTGTAAACACAAATATGTGTGTAAAACATAGTGTATAAATATAATATACACACACAAATGTACATGGACACACACACACACACACACACATACTACAGTTTTGGTAGACAAAAAATAGGGACATCCGATCAGATAAAGGTGCCAAAGCCATCCTCACAGGCGTAACTTGAAAGTTAAAATGTCGAGGTTCTGTCTACAGGGATCACCTGCCTGCAGGAAAAGATTTTTTGATATCCTTTCACCTCAATCTGACTGATCCTTTCTGGCCACTTCCTCCTCCTCCTTCCTGTACTCTGTACTCTGTCACAGGTTAAACAAGATCTGACCCTCATACAAGCTTGCTAAACTCCCATAATTATTAAGTAGGTTTGCTACTAAAATGGATTAAGGTATCAGTCTCCTTAGGGTTATTTGTTTCTTAATAGAGGATTCTTGGAGATGAAAGGACTTGAAGAACCAAAGCGTGGAATCTCTGAGGTGGGACTAGGTGGTAGCAGGGCTAAGCGTGGTAGACACCAAAATTCTAGTGATGTAGTATGTACAAAGTTGGCCTTTTCTGTATTCATGGCTTATTCAGAGTACTACTGGCCAATGGAAATATAATGTAAGCCACACATATGAACCACATATGTAATTTAAAATTTTTAGTAGCCACATCAAAAAAGTAAAATGAAACAAGTGGAATTAATTTTAATAATATATTTGATTTAACACATTTATCTAAAATATTATTTCAACCTATAATCAGTATAAAAATGTGTTAATGAGATATTTTCATGTTTTTGTGCTAAGTCTTCTGAATCCAGTGTGTATTTTGTACAGCACATCTCTATTCAGATTAGCCATATTTCAAGTGCCTGGTGGCCACACACGGCTGGTGGCTACCCTGTTGGATAAGTGCAGGTGTAGAGTGCCCCACGGGGAGGACAGGGAGCATGTCATCTCTAAGTCTTGGAACCCACTCAGAATGAGGAACCTGTTGTTACACAACCTCCATCAGCTGGGGTGGTTCCATGGTACGCATTGGTCGTGCCCCCAAACTGGCTGGAGTCAGAGTGTTCTGTGGAGCATGGGGCTTTGGAATGCCACTATGTTTGATCTCACCTCAGACGAAGCAGCTGGATTCCTATAGAGCACTGAATAAAGGGAATTGTTCCTCAGAAAGAGAATTGTTGACCAACAAGTATAGGATTTTCTGGATAATAGCCAAGCCTGAGCAGGTTTTCTGTAGATTGGTTGGCACATTTTTTCCACTTCCTGGAGATGCCCTAGAATTAGTTCACAGCCCGTGTTACTGTGGGCACCTTAAAAGGCAGCATGTTTCCAAAACTGACTAGGGTGGGAGCTGTTTCATGGGGTCCAGGAAGTGTCCACAGCGGCAACCCAGCTTCCCCCACTGCTCAGACTCTTGGGACACCCCTGAGAGCACCTTTCATTGCTGAGAAACCCAAAGCCACAAAATAAATACGGTATAATTTTACTCTAAGATGTAGGAAAATAGCAATATTATTTTTGTATTAAAATAAACGTGGCTATATTGTGAATATAATGAAAAATTCTCTTGCATTTAAAAGAAATGTTTAAATTGATACAGAATAGATGTACATATTTTCTGGGAACGTGATAATTTAATACACATATGTAATTAATAAAGAGAAAATCAGTGCAATTGAGATATACATCACCTTAAATATTTGTCTTTATGTTAGAAACATTCAAATTATTCTCTTCTAGCTATTTTGAAGTCTACAATAGATTGTTGTAAATTATTGTCACCCTACTGATCTATTAATATCAAACACTAGGTCTTATTTCTTCTATCATGCTACATATCTGTATCCATTAATCAACGTCTCTTTTCCTTGCATTTTAAAACATAAAACACAAGTCTTGAAAACACTGTTTGAGTTGACAGTAATTTGCTTTGGGACATACCATCTTTTGCCTCAGGCTTGGAGTGCATTTTCCTTCGCTTGTGAGGAACACTTGAATAAGCACTGCCTTTCCTATCCACCCCCCACACTTCATCCAGTCTGGGGTTTGATGCACCTTCGGGTTCCAGAGTGCACACAAGCAGGCAAGGAAACTCCGCAAGGTCCTAATTATAAAGGGGGAGGCAAATTTATTTGAAATCAGTATTTTGAAAAAAAAGGACAACCACCACCAGTTGAGATTAATTTCAGTGGAAATTTGGTTAAAAATATTTCTATACACATATGCATACACACATACATACACATTCATACCTATTCTTTTCTTCAGAATAGACCAAGTTCTCTTTTTTCCTCCCATGTCATTATTTTTATTCAAATATTACTTTTATGGAAATTTGATGAATAGGACTATGTGAGATAGTTGTTTTATTCTTTTTAGGATTCCAACTTGTATTTGAAATTTCTTCTACCTTTTTTTGCTTTCCTCTGATTTTAAGATTAATGCATATTGAGTGTATGAAGACGATAAAGTTATCTATTAATATTATGACATTAATACCATCTTATAATCTTTTTTATAATTGCTATTTTGTTTCTGCGGAGAAAACTTTAGGAATAGAGAGTTATGCTTTAGATGGTGGATTAATTGTAAGAAAGATACAATATGTCTACTGCTTACACATTATAATTTTATCTATCTCACAATTGCAGCTGAAAAAAGGTCAAGTTAAATGGTTGCAGAAATAATTTAGCACGAAAAAAACTGAAGTTAGAAAAAAGTAACTTAATAATGAATAAATAATGCAGATGAGCAAGACAGGGGCTGTTACCCTTTATTCCTATAAAGGTCTAATGATTCAGGGTTAGGAAATACATGGTGTCATTTGCTGACACTCCTGAAATCTAGTGACCATGTCAGACAGTACCGATTGACCACAGTCCTTTTTTTCTGTGTTTAGACATAGCCTCAAAATACTTTTTAATCAGCTGTCGGTATATTCAAATGGAAACCTATTTATCCTAGATATACTCTAATAAGGGAAGTAGGTAATGGAGAAAAATCATACAAAAATCTTTAGATTGCTTTTTCAGTAATGCTTCTCTGAAAAGGAAAGAGTGGGACCTAATGATTATTCAGATCCTCCCCGGCCTCCGAAGTCCAGGCCTTCTGTTACACTGAATTTAAAGAAAGAGAGCATTAGTGTAGTGATTCTCAACCTTGACACCAAGATCTCTATGGCGGTGATGTGTCGGGCTGCTTGTCACAAATGTTTTCTCCTTAATGAAGAAGCCGAGTTCACTTCCAGGTCTGTAGGAATGGCACAGAGCCTGCAGCCCGTGACCTAGGTGTGCTCGTGGGAATACGGAATACTGAAGCCACGGGACCTTCTGTGTCTCCAGTCACGAGCAAGAGAAGCTGTGAACTGCTGTGGCTTGAGACAACCACCAACTAATTGTTTTGAACTGGCTTCCTCATGGTGAAGAATTCACTGCAGTAGCTGCAGTAGTTAGAGTCCCTCTCTCTGCTGGTCATTTCCAAAGTCTTACCCCCAGGGAAAGCCTGACTCACAGAATGCTTTGGGACATCAGTGCTGAAGGGTTTAATTAAAGAAAGCCAACTCTGGAAGAAAGATGTCAAGCAGGCATACAATACAGTGGATAGACGGTGTCTGACTCATGAGGAATGACACACAGGAGATCACTTGTTCACAAAATTATTCATTTTCTTATTATTAAGAACTGAGAGAGCATGGCTGGAACTTTTATTCTACTTCCCAGAAAGGGTTAAGCTTGCTTTGGTTGCTTCCTAGGGGCTTTCTGAGTGCAGGTAGCCACAGTGGTTTTAGCACTGCAGGGTGGGGGAATGTTTGGCACTTTTTTTTTCTTTATTGTTAACTGGTAGGTCTAGGTATATTTCAGGAAGGAAGTTAGAATGTTGGGGGATGATTAACATCTTCTCTCATGTGGGTAGGCTCTCTCATTCTCAAACCAAGAGGAGTTTATTCACACTCATATCCCTCTTCACTACCAAAATAACAATTCCCTCTCCTTCTGTTGTCTATTCTGGGCAGAGGTTAGGGGTGGGGGAGGATTAAACCCTGAGTGTCTATTAAGAGATCACTTCGCTCCTTTTTGGTCTTCTTTTTAGCCACAGTGTTTCAGTCTCTTAGGAAGCTCCTTGGAGGAATAAACTTCATGGGAGGCAGGCGTGAGAAGTCTCACTTCCTTTCTTGGGAACTGTTCCTAAAGGCTTACTCCTGACTTTGTGCTCACTGGTATTGAAACAAATCAGGGTGGCAACAGGAAGTTCCTGGGGTAAATATTTGTTCTAGAACATTCTTAGGTAGAAATTCTGAGGAAGGAGTTCTCGATAGTCCCTGGTCAAAGGTAGAATAAAGGGAATATGCCAGAGACCCAGCCTGTCCAGGTGAGGCTACTGGGCTAGTGAATTAACTAGGGGAGGGAAAGTTATTTAAAACCACACCAAACTGGATAAAGCGCTGAAGTTGCAGAGAACTGGAAGAGAGAAAATATGCTTTCAGTGTTTCCAAAAACAGGAAGAGCGAAATGAACCTGTCAGTAGTTATTCTGTCAATTTAAAGTTAATCTCAAGTGAAACAGTGGGAAAAATATTACAAAACAAAAGGCATGTGTGATTAACGAGAGGGTTAATCAGGTCATGAGAATCAATGGTTTGATAAACCGTATTTTAAAAATTACATTTATGGAATTGGCGCTAAACATGTAAATAGAATTTGATAATGAAAGTGCTACACTGCAGTAGCTGGATTTGTGGTTTAAAAAGTAATTGATCCTGAATGATAAAGATACTTTTGTAGGTTTTCAGCCATGCATCACTGGAGAGCCTAGAGATTTTTTCTTTCAGTTAAAAGTAATATTTTTGATTTTTTGCATGTCTATTTAAAAATATTTATAGTCATACTATAGAATTAATTCTATATTCTGATTTTTTTTCCCAGTTAATGTAAAGTTGCCATAAGTGGTTAGTCGTTCTTCATATTGTCATAATTTTTTTTTTTTTTTTAAGAGGCAGAGTCTTGCTCTGTCACCTAGGCTGGAGTGTAGTGGCCCAATTATAGCCGACTGCAACCTTGAACTTCTGGGCTCAGGTTATCTTCCTGCCTCAACCTCCTGAGTAGCTAGCACTGCAGGTGTGTACCACCAAGCCCTCTTATTTTTTAAAACTGTTTTTTATTTTTTTGTGGAGACGGGGTCTCCTGTGTTGCCCCGGCTGGTCTTAAACTCCTGGCTTCAAGAAATTCTCCCACCTCAGCCTTCCAAAGCACTGGAAGTATGTCATAATTTTTGTGGCTAAGTAATATTCCACCTAGAGACTGCAGGTAACCATGCCTTGTGTTAGATATTTAGATTATTTCAAAGGGTATTTTAGGTTATTTCAGGGGCATTTTCTTTATTCCAAATAACCTGTTATGAACATCTTTGCATAGTACATCTTTTCCCTTATTTTGAATTATTTCCTTTGAATTATTTTTGAAATAGGATGAGTGAAGGAAATGAACATCTTGGTGACTCTTTATCTTTAAATCTATATCTAGAGCATTTCTATGATTTTCACATGGTGCAGTAAGAGTGGCCACTTTTGCCTAATGAGGCTACACAGATTGAAGGATTCCCTAGATTTAGTGCAGTTGGAAATGCTTCTCACTGGAGGTGATGTTGAGTCATCCTCTAAGGGAATCCTGGTCTTGAAATATATTTTTAATGACTTGTTACGGAAAAAAGTAAGAAAAGCATCTGCCAATCAGAAGAGAAGTTTTAGACGGCTTCCACTGGGTGGATTTGTTTTTCCAGGTTTGCATTGTCTTATGTAATAGATTTAGGGCCTGAAATCTTAGGAAGTAAATGAAATCTTAGTAAATTGAATCCGTTTTAAAGAAGACAGCACCTAAAAATGCCTCACACAAAGTCGAGTCTCAATAATATTTCCGAGTAAATGAAGTGTGGTGGGAAAGTTGTCATTGACAGTAACCCCGAAGTGAAATTTTTTTGGTCATGTGGTGGAAATGAGACTGTTCTGCTTGAAGTTTCAGATATTTTTCCACCCAGGTGTTCTTAAAATGAGGTATGCTTCTACAGTTCTCTGTGACAGCCAATGTTTGCAAATACTGTAACAAAGAACTTTTTAAACTTAATAACAAATATTCGGTCCTTCACATCCAAATCCATGTGGAAGAGGGAAATCCTTTTAAAAAGAGGGAATTCTTAATATTATAAACTGGAGCAGGAACTATTTAAAAACTCACGACTTTAATAAGTGAAGGAGACATATTGATATAAACCACAAACATGTTTAGTGCATGAGATCATTCAGACGCCTTCTCACCTTCCAAACAAAAGGTTTCCCCTCTTCTCTAATTTTTCTTTTTGCTTTCCTTCTTTCTTTCTTTCTTTCTTTTTTTTTTGACAACCACGTCAAATTTTCCTGGCTGTGGCCAGGGAGCAGTGCTCCAACTATTAAGCTGTGTGAGAACAGTGAACTTGGTCAGCAAGGATCATTTGTCTCCAGTTGTCAACAAAGGCTTGCTTTACTAGGAACAATGACTACGCAGGTTTGTGCAGAGTGTTGTGTGCAAAAGCGTTAATCAGTAAGCAGCTTGAGCCATACTCAGAATCTCTTTTACATAGTTATTTTGCTCTTTAGGGGTGATTGTTGTTTCTGTCAACTGGCACCATCTGAAAGAGAAGTTCATCAGTATGCTGGGATGCTTTCTGCATAGCAAGATTGACTTGGTCCTCTGTTGCTTTCTTTTGGTTCTCTTTAATCAGTTTTCACCAGCACACAGCCCCGTTATTATTGATGTTTAAGTACAGCAAAGTGATTAAATGATAATGATTTTGGTTTCTATCCAAGATGACAGATTTTTCTAGCTTGGGGAATACTTCAGTGCCCCCGATGGAGTGCATTTTTTTACACACTCCCACTCGTATTCACACACTCACACATTCACACTCACAGAAGACCTTGGTTTCAAAGAGTACAGAAAGGAGGACTGCTGGCAACTGGAAGGTGCAGGTCTAGAGCCAGTTAGGGGACCTGGGGGTAAATGAATTCTACTCTGTTTGGCACTTACCAAAAGTGCTAAATCACTACGAGAAACATTCTGAGCTTAATTCCAGCGTGGCTGAATGACAGAGATCAAGTTGTGAGAAACTTAAAGTTGATAAAAGTTTCATTCTGAGTCTTCGGCAGTGGCACACACGTGAGCCTTCTCCCTGTACACATATTTCAGGAGACCCCCCCACCAACTTTTCCCATTCACTGAACTCATTATCGCGTTTTCATTAAGTCCAGTGCAGCTTTCCACGCCTAACTGAGGCAGGTGGGATTGATGCCATAGAGTGTGTGCAGTTGTGTCTTTTTGAGTCCTTCCAGCTCCAGGATATCTTTGTGACAAAGTGAAGAGCTTGGGCTGTGAGGTCTATAGTCAGATAAACCTATCACTCGAATGACTTTAAGCAAGTCACTTAAGCTCTTATTAATAATATGAACAGTGAACATATCAATACAAGCATTCCTCATTTTATTGTGCTTCACTTTATTGTACTTTACAGATACAAATTGAAAGTTTATAGCAGCCCTGTGTAGATCAAGTCCATTGGCACCATTTTTCCAACAGCCTGTGTTCACTCCCATGTCTCTGTGTCACATTTTGGTAATTCTTGTGATATTTCAAACTTTTGCGTTATTATTATATCTATTATGGTGATCTGAAACCAGTGATCTTCAATGTTACTATTGTAATTGTTTCGTGGCACCATGAACTGGGCCCAGATAAAACTAAAATGGCGAACTTAATTGATAAATGTTGTGTGTGTTCTGACTGCACCACTTACTAGCTGTTCCACTGTCTCTTGTCCTCTCCTTGGGTCTCCCTATTCCCTCAGACACAACAATATTGAAATTGGACAATTAATAACTCTGCAATGGCCTCTAAGTGTTCAAGTGAAAGGAAGAGTCGCATGTCTCTCACTTTAAATCAAAAGCTAGAAATGATTATGCTTAGTGAGGAAGGCATGTCAAAAGCCAAGACAGCCTGAAAGCTAAGCCTCTTGCACCAGTTAGCCAAGTTGTGAATGCGAAGGAAAAGTTCTTGAAGGAAATTAAAAATGCCACTCCAGTGAACACATCAATGATAAGACAGTGCAACAGTCTTATTGCTGATATGCAGAAAGTTTTAGTGGTCTGGAGAGAAGATCAAACCAGTCACAACATTCTCTTAAGCCAAAGCCTAATCCAGAGCAAGGCCCTAACTCTTCAATTCTGTGAAGGCTGAGAGAGGTAAGGAAGCTGCAGAAGAAAGTTTGAAGCCAGCAGATGTGGGTTCATGAGGTATAAGGAAAGAAGCCATGTCCATTATATAAAAGTACAAGGTGAAGCAGCAAATGCTAATGTGAAAGCTGTAGCAACTTATCCAGAAGATGTAGCTAAGATGATTAATGAAGGTGCCTACACTAAACAACAGATTTTCAATGTAGATGAAACAGGCTTCTATTGGAAGACGATGCATCTAAGATTTTCCTAGCTAGAGAGAAGTCAATGCCTGGATTCAAAGCTTCAAAGGACAGGCAGACGTACTTGTTAAGGGTAATGCAGCTGTTGACTTTAAGTTGAAGTCGGTGCTGATTTACCATCCCAAAGATCCTTGAGCTCTTACAAATTATGCTAAATCTACTCTACTTGTGCTCTATAAATGGAACAACAAAGCCTAGATGACAGCACAACTGTTTACAGCATGGTTTAATGATTATTTTAAGCCCACGGTAGAGGCCTACTATTCAGGAAAAAAGGTTTCTTTCAAAAATGTACTGCTCATGGACAATGCACCTAGTCATCCAAGAGCTCTGATGGAGATGCACAAGGAGATGAATGTTGTTTCCATGCCTGCTCACATAATATTCATTCTGCAGCCCATGGATCAAGGAGCAATTTTGACTTTCAAGTCTTATTATTTAAGAAATACATTTCATAAGGCTATATAGCTACTATAGGTAGTGGTTCCTGTTGTGGTTCTAGGCAAAGTAAATTAAAAGCCTTCTGGAAAAAGATTCACTATTCTAGATGCCACTAAGAATATTTGTGATTCCTGGGAGGAGAGTAAAATGTCAATTCTAACAGGAGTTTGGAAGAGATGAAGGAATATTAACTTTGAGGAGTTTAAGACTTCAGTGGAGGAAGTAACCGCAGATGCAATGGAAATAGTGAGAGAGTTTAAATTAGAAGTGGAGCCTGAAGATGTGACTGAATCGCTGCAGTCTCATGATAAAACTTTAAGGGATGGGGATTTGTTTCTTCTGGATGAGCAAAGAAAGTGGTTTCTTGAGATGGACTCTACTCCTGGTGAAGATGCTGTGAACATTGTTGAAATGACAACAAAGGACTTAGAATATTACATAAAATTAGTTGATAGCGCAGCAGCAGGGCTTGAGAGTATTGACTCCAATTCTGAAAGAAGTTTTACTGTGGGTGAAATGCTATCAAACAGCATCGCATGCTACACAGAAATCGTTCATGAAAGGAAGAGTCCATCAATGCAGCAAGCTCCATTGTTTTCATATTTTAAGAAATGGCCATAGCCACCCCACCCTTCAGCAGCCACCCCCCTGATCAGAAAGCAGCCATTAACATCCAGGCAAGACCTTCCACCATCAAAAAGATTATAATTTGCTGAAACCTCAGATGATCATTAGCCATTTGTTAGCAATAAAGTATTTTTAAATTAAGGTATGTACATTGTCTTTTTAGACATAATGCTCTCGTACGCTTCATGTACTATAGTGTAGTATAAACACAACTTTCATATGCCCTGGGAAACCAAACCATTCTTGTGACTTGCTTTATTGTGATACTCACTTTACTGCCATATTCACCTTATTGTGGTCATCTGGAACCAAACCCGAAATATCTCTAAGATATTTCTGTAATGGATTAACATAATAATAGCTTAATACCATTTAACCTCTCACTATATACAGGATACTGTGGTTGGCATATTACATACGTTGTCTCATTTAATCCGAACAACAATGCAGTGAGGTATCTTCTGTTGTATTTTGGTTTTACAGATGAGGAAATCGAGACCCAGAGAGGGTAAAAAGCCTTGTTGAAGGTGACATAGCTACTATGAGGCAGTCAAATGAGTAATCTCTTGAACCATAATTATTCCACTGTGCCATCCTGCCTTTTCCTGGTGCGATGCTTTATGTGCCAGGGTTCCTGCTTCTGAAAGACTGAGTAGATGAGGTAGGGAGAAAAGATTGACCAAGGGTCTCCTCAGATTCTAAAGGTAACTCGTGCCTGGATTTTAACCTCTAATGGTTGGGGAGCAGGGGTGGGAGTATAAACCTATGAGAATTAACATTCTAACTAATCACTGGCCAAAGCGGTTTATGGTAGGTGGTCTAGGTGTACAGTAGTGAGAAACGGAAAGGCAAACAAAAGGCTGAGGCACCTCACAGAAGAACTTCCCTCAGGGAGGGACCATGAAGTAATGCTACCAGTGACAATGCAGGAAAACCCATGTGAGGTTCTAGCGAATCACTTCAGCCAAAGGTCTTTCACCATGAACATTGATGGTAGGAGGATTTGTATAGCTAGACCACAACAGTTACACCAAGTCTTGGAGTAAGAGTCTTTGGAAATGCCCCTTGGAACATTCCATAAGCCCTGCAGGCTTCACTGTCCTTGAACAAACCTTCCCTTAGTCAAAGATGAAGGGGGTTGAAGGAGGTTCTGGACTCCTCAAGATTGGCAAGCCTGGGGTACTGCCTGAGAAGGAGGGGTGGCTCCTGGCATACAGTGCAGGCCTTTATGGAGGGAGCCTGGCTAGTGCCTAGCTTGGGGTTTCTGTGGTGACAGTGGCCAGCTGTAGCTTTTGGGTGTTTGAATGGAGACTGTCACAGAGAAGCAGTAGTTAACCAACCGCATCAGGGAATCATCTCATCTGTCAGGTTTGAAGATTGAAGACAGTGTGGGAACACTCTTTCTTTGAAAAAGGTATCACTTGGGTATTTACATCATTGGTACCAAAATTATGTAATTGGCTATTGGAGCTCATCTTCCTTAATATAGGGATTACTGTCATGTGGTGGTAGTATAGTGGTCATGGGAGTAGAGTAGCTGACGATGTTCTAGAAACAGAAATGAAACTGGCCCAAACGCAAAAACATTTTGCCCACACATGGATTCCACCGCTGGTAGTATAGTAGGATTAACAGTCTACTCTTTGGGATGGCCAAATTTCCCTGGGCAATTTTAACATTGCTTATTTACATCTTAGTGCCAAATGTTTAAATGCAACTAAGTAAATCGAAATTTTAGGAGAAAGAAAAAGAATAGGGATGGCATAGATAGTCTCCTAATTTTAGATGACTTTTCTAGCTCTTTCAACTTCTTCTTCTTTATTATTGGGTATCTCCAGAACCTTCTATTGATAATGATAACAACTATTTTTGATCATAGTCTTCCTATTGTAGTTGTTATATAATGTTTAGAAAATTTCTTCTATTAATAAATTGACTTTGAAACAAACCAATAAGTTAGAGATTATTATCTATATTTTCAGGAGCACATGGGAATTCAGAGAAGTTATCATATTGCTTAAAGTCACACGGCCAGTAAATGGCAAAGTAAGGATAGGAATCTGAGGAAGTGTAATATAGAAAAGGTGGGATCCTTCGTTTCATTTTTAAAAATAATCTTTTGAGTTGTAAAATAGCAAGTTAAGTTAATACAAATCATACTTTTTATTTTCTTAATTGAATTAACTAGGTAATTAATTTTTGTTGAGGTAAAATATAATTTACTACTGTCACCATTTTTAAGTGTACAGTTTGGTGGTAATAAATACATTTGTATTCTTTTTCTGCCTCTTCATCTTTTAAGAAAGATTTTAGAAAATTTGTTTCTCTTGATTTCTGGTAACTCAGAAAAAGTATTGTTTGGGCAAATTGCCTATTGTAGAGCAGAGGGAAAGGCTTCCATAGGAACACGATGACAACAACAGGGCCCTGATCCATTAGGTTCACTTGAAGTACATTCTTTAATAGTATTTCGCATGGGGGTAGAATCATTTACTAGTCCCCCCCCTTTTTTTTTTGAGACAAGAATCTCATTCTGTTGCCCAGCTAGAGTGCCGTGGTGTCAGCCTAGCTCACAGCAACCTCAAACTCCTGGGCTCAAGCGATCCTCCTGGCTTAGCCTCCCGAGTAGCTAGGCTACAGGTGCCTGCCACAGCAACAGGCTAATTTTTCTAATTTTAGTAGAGACGGGGTCTCGCTCTTGCTCAGGCTGGTCTCGAGCTCCTGACCTCAAGCCATCCTCGTGCCTCGGCCTCACAGAGTGCTAGGATTATAGGCGTGAGCCACCGCGCCCAGCCATTTACTAGTACTTTCTATGAGAGTCTGTGAGTGGTAAAAAATCTTGCCTTAATGATGGAGTGATACTCTATTTGGGCATAAAATTTGTGTTGACAACTATTTTCCTGAGAACTTTGAAGATTTTACCATTTTTTGGCCTTGATGTTTACTTTTAAGAAGTCTGCTAATCATCTATGTATTAAATAGTTTTGCTTTATTCTGATGTCATCTGTTTCATCACATTGTTATTTATCCTGCTCATGCTTTCAATCTGAGTACTTATTTCTTTCTCCAATTCTGGAAGATCTCTCCAAATATTCCGCCTTTGTATTAATAATTCCCTCCATTCTTTGTTTTTTCTGAAATTGTTATCTCATATATATATATATGAGATATATAT
Source organism: Indri indri (assembly GCA_004363605.1). Lineage (NCBI taxonomy): Eukaryota > Metazoa > Chordata > Mammalia > Primates > Indriidae > Indri > Indri indri. The sequence continues at coordinate 123,394 of RJWJ010000616.1, read as the reverse complement.
ATATATATATATATATATATATATATATATATCTCAGAGCCTACCAGTTTGTCTTCCAAGTCTCTTAATTGCCCCTTAATTTTGAAGAGGAGTCCTTCCCCTTTGTGCTTCCTTCTAGGTAAAGTAAGATAATGCCTCCTTAGCATTATCCTCTAATTCACTTTTCTTTTTGAAGGTGTCTGTTGAATTTTTCCAGTTCAATTTTACTTTGGTTTGTAAAACTGTAAAACTGTGGTTTTACATTTACTTTCACCTGGTTTCCCAGGCCCATCATTAGGTATTATAACGGTGTTTAATGTTTCCCTGCTCTGTGATGACTTGGGAAATATCACGGATTCATGGAGCAAGCAGGCAGCCTGACTCAATTCTTAAGATTGCTTTCTTCCTTTCTTCTCTAGGGCCACAGCTGCTGATAGGCCCGAAGCCCCAGATAGTAGGATTGTTTCGTACAGCTTCCTTTTATAAATGTGTGGGTGTTCGGATATTTGCAGAGGAGGGCGGGAGCCCTGCCTCAGTCCTTGGCTTCAGGGAGTTAGCTGGACTCCCACCCATCTAGCACTTTGGGTTCTCGCACCTCTCGGAAGTTAAATGCTCTGCTGCCCTGCCTGCTTCCGGATTGCAGTCTTTCGTTTCTTTGACTTCAGCCCCATTTTGTTTCTGGTTTTCTTTTTTTTTTTTTTTTTTCTGGTCGATGGAGATTGCCTTCACGGCTGATGATACTTACCGATTTTCTCTTTTTAAAATTAAATTTTAAAATGTAAAATCTGCGTTTGGATCAGAGGGACTGTTTCAGAGCTTGAATTTACAGGACTGACTTGACCTGGCCCCTCCCATTTTCACTTTGCCTGTCAAATTTCTTTAAAGTCCTTTCCCCAGGAATGCCGAGGTACTATTGCACGGCTGTCTCCTGTCCTTTCCTCCTTGTCTTGCAGAATTGCTTCAGAAATTAAGGGATTTACTTTCTTCCTAGTGTTACCTTGATTGGGCAATGCTCAGAATAAATTTCAGAGCTCTACCTTCAGTGTAAATGTCAGTGTTATCTCAAGCTAGGGAGAATAATATTAAGAAATAAGTAAGTTTACAGAAATTATTCTTAAGAACCAATTTTCAGGAGATGTGACATTTGATATGATGTGTACTCAAGTATAAACTTCCACTTAGCTTTCATGTGTGTTATAAAATAGCTGAAAAAATTTCACGAGTTGTTAGGGTTCTCCTTCTTTTTCTTTTAAATGAGAAATAATATTGTAATAAAAACTTTCTTTATAGCAAAGCTTTTAAAAAAGCAAATGTTAATGAAACTGGAAATATTTTATTTTTTTCACGTCTTAGTAAATCCACAGAACCAGAAAATATCCATGCTTCAGGGCATTTTAAAAGGTACCCTGAGTACGTTAGGTTTAAGGGTAACATTATGCTGTAGGTGAATTCTCCAATTCTCCTTTAAAATCTGTTAAAGACCCCCTATAACTCTCCTGTCGTTTAAGCAGGTTGTGCTCTAGGGCTCAGGTCCTAAACTCTGGTTACTGAAATGCTTTATGTGTAATAGTTTAATATCAACTATTGTTTTCAAAATTATTATTTATGTTTTAAAAATATTCTTAGAATATTTTGAAAATACGTGTACACAGTAAAGTTTTTACACAAAGTAAAAACATGTTTAGCGGAAGCGAGTCTCTAAGTCGGGTGATTCCTTCAGCCCTCGTCCTCAGAGGTAGCTAATGTTTTCTTGTGTATTTTTCTTGAGATGGTCTGTGCATTCAGAGTCCCTTTTTTCATAAGTGGTAGCATGTCATGCACACTGTAATGAATTTTGTATTTCACACCTAATAAATTTTATTCCCTGTCGATACACACAAAACTGCCTCATGATTCTTTTTTTTTTTTACATTAGAACAGTTAACCATTGCTAGAACCTTGTTGTACTCTCCAAAGGATTATGTAGGAAATGTTAAAGTCCATCACACGTGTGTTTTATTTTAAAGTAGAGTGGACTCTCTGGATTTGGCTCTCCTGGTGGGTAGATTTTGAAACTTCATGTGGAAGAAGATAACAGAGCCGAGTTTTGCTGCGTGCAAGTCGGCTCACAAGCTGCCTCTTCAGTTCAGTGTTTTCAACAATAGGTGGCACCAGCAATTTCTGTATTTGGGCTGTATGTAGATGGGAAGCATCATCATTTTGATCATTTTTCATTTCATATCGCTGTGTTCACAGATGATTAAGAGCAAAGATGTGTTTACCTGAAAGCCTGGAGGCTTGCACACGCATGCATGTGTACATAGAGGATTAAGAAGCACTTTGTAGACAGGTACCTGTAATATGATGCTGTCTTCCTTCCCTCACTCTGGCCTGTTCGTAGTGGTTGTCTAGTGAGACCAGACATTTACGTAACACATTAGATTCAACTAATTGTGAAGATGCTTTTATATACAAAACAGATCTTTGCAGGTGAATCTTTTGAGATTTATTTTGGTGGAAATTTGGCCTTGGCCACACCATGAGAATGTCTCATCGCACTGGGGAGTTATGTCCTCTCAGAGCTCAAGCTGTCAGGTTTGCACTGACAGTTCTCCATCTCTGTTCCAGCCCCTCCCTCCCCCTGTCAGTTGTGCCTGGAGGTCCCATCAGCATCAGAACACAGCATTTTAAAACTAAATTCATCATCATTCTCCAGAGAGCACAGTTCCCTTCTTTTCTTTTTATTACCACCTTAGACTACGCTTCACCAATTTCTAATTCACTCTTTTGTGTTTCAAAAAATGCTTTTATTTCTGTTTCCTAACAATATAAGGCTTTGATCCCTTTATACCTCTGTGATTCTCCTGGCCACTCCCCTTTTGTTCTTGCAAGTATTGGGAGAATAGTTCTCCTGACTTGAGGATAGAAAATTGATACAGTGTTCCTCAACAAGGTTTTCTCAGTTAAACATGTACTGATTCCTACAAACTATGTGATCCCAAATAGGTCTGGCAAAAGCACAGTCTGATATCACCACCCTCTTGTCTTGGGTCCATGGACAGACCTTGGAAATGAAGAAGTGAAGGGAGGTTCTGTGGCCCTTAGCAGTGAGGGTTTTTAATCGAATCAGCATGGCTTCTCCCTTGCTTTTTCTTCCTGCAGGGACTTCTGAGCTCCTCGGCTTCACCTGGCTTCATGCCTTGGTTTCACCCCACGATGATACTGTTAAGTTTCTGTCTTTGTAGAACATTTGATCTTATAGAATCCCCAGATAGGCCTGCCGTGTATCTTTATGCCAGACGTTATAAATTCCATAGTTCCTCAAATCTTCCTTCGTCCTCCATAAAGTACTGCTGGGCTCTTAGAGTTACCGGCTTCTTAAGGTATTCAAGTCACTCTTTCAGTTGGTAGTAAGATACTCACACAGAAACACCAGAGCATATGTTCAGAATTATGAATATTCTTTGTGCCCAAAGCTTCTAACTGGTATGTCCCACATTTTGCCACTATGTTGGGACAGGGCTCCATACCAAAGAGGACAGTACAGTCCTGGAGTCACTGCCTTTTCCATAAATCCTGCTTTAAGACCCTTAATAGCTCTTCCTAATTTTTCACTCAAGACCATTATTATGTGGACCTTACTTGTTTTTTCTTTGTAAGATAACATGACCCAGAACCATCTTTGAGAGTCTGGCAAATTCTGCCCTGTTTTTCTAGATCGCCTGCCCCAGAGAGGAATACCCAACAGAGGAACGCAGAGAAAAATAAGGGTGCTTGGCGAGGTTGCCATCCGCTGCCGAGACAGACCCCAGTGAGGCTGCGGTGCCTTCTCTGGCTCCACTCCCCATCAGCAAAGCACAGGGGCAGAACTGCTGTGTCTCCCTCTACAGACCCCGCCCCACACTAGGCTTCCTGTTTCCATGCCAGCACTTTCGTTTTTCTTCCAAGGATGCTCCTACTGCTTATTTTCACCAGATTTCATTTCTGTGTGGCCAAGATCAGCTGTGCACCTTTTAAGAATGAATAATTCTGATTCCCTTTGCAACTGGAGGATGGGTTGATTCTCTAGGAATTTACTTAAAAATAATTGATAATAATAGCCACCAGTTATTGAAGACGTGGAATAAAACCAGACATTTTGCAACCATTGTCTTTTTAGTCCTCATGAACAACTCTGTGTGGTGAATACTGTTACTCCTAACGCATTGTGCAGTGGAGGAAACCGTGATTCAGAAGAGTGAAGTAACTAGCCTAAGGTCACACAGATAAGAAGTAGCCAGGCTAAGGAAACTTGGCTCTTCTCTTCATACCTTGCTATCTCCAAACTTTGAAGCAGTGCTGTAAAGTTCTAGTTCAGAAAGAAGCAGGAAGCCATATAATTTTCTTATCTTGACTCCTGCTTAGCTCTTTCTTACCATTCACTCCCCTTTAGGCATAGCCAGGTTGTTTCTGCCATGCAGAGTTCCAGCCAACGGACAGCATACTTCAACCTTCTCTAGGGAAGAGCTGATATTTCTCTGTCTGAGTTTCCTAAGTGGTCTCTGTTAGCAATTTCTTCATTTATTCAACATGTATTTATTGTAATGACTACATGCCAAACACTTGGTATAAGATTGTTAAAAGATGTATATGGACCTATCTTCATGGAGTTTTATAGATTAGTTGGGAATATTGCAGGCTGTATGTAAATAAGAAAAAATAATTAAAAGTAAGAGACCATCATACGTCTGTATATTCTTATTGTCAGCCATTGGAAAGCAGGATTAACTCGAGTATCCATTACCTAATCTGTTGAGAAGAGACACTTACAATGAATACACTGTCTCATTGGCAGGAATTAATAATTCAAACCAGTATATATTTGAAGTTGATTAAAGGAAAATAGTCAGATGCCTGAATAATGATTTAAATGTGCTGGAACATTACCTATTACCCACACATTTCATAAATATACCTTAAAATTCTGGCCGATGTTGAAGTGATAATTTTTCAGGTAGGTGGCGCTAATAAGTGTTCTTGCAATCATAGAGTGTTGAGTTAGAAAATGTTGTGGGTTGCTTTGACCTCCTTCCTCATTTTCCCTGAAGAAATGAAAACTCAGAAATTGCATATGCAGTCTTCCCCTTACTTCTGAAATTCATGACTCGTAGGATGAATAGACTCTGGTTTATTCAAGGTCTCAAGAGTTCAAGTTGTCAACATTTCACCCTCTTACACATTAGCAATGTCAATGACTTGGAAATTAATATGATTTGAACTTCATGATTCTTTCCCTTAGATGTGGTTAAAGTACTGTGAGCTCATCATTAAGATGCAGTTAGTTAGCTCTTCTCTTTAGCCTGTCTTGTCTAAATTTCATCTTCTACTACTAAATGGCTTCACTAGTTCTAGTGACTCAAGAGGCAGTTTTACTCCATGTGACTACTTTAGCAGACCACATTAAAGCATTAATGTTCCTTGGTAGGTTGCAGGAATGAGTTTTCTTAATGCCATCACTGAATTCCAATGGAGGAAATAAATTACTCATGCATTTTCTAATGGTTAAAAAATTTTCCAGAGTCTTGGCTGTCTAGTTCCCATCATGCAGAGGTTCCATTACCAAAGAGTAATTGATATAATTTTGACTAGCAGGCTGATACTACTTAGAAAATCAACTAAATAAAACATTTGAGTCATAGATCTTAGGCCAAAATTTCAAAGAGTAAAGTCCGTGAGAGACAACCTTTTATAGTTAGGGGAAAAATGCTAGACTTGGAGGAAAAAACAACAGGTCTTGTCTTATTAACTTATCAACTTTGTATATGTGGGGAAGCTGCTTAACCTCTCTGAGCTCATTTTCCTCATCTCTAGCAATGAAGACAGTCGTAATAATTCCCGCTGTAACTATCTCTTATGATTGTCGAGGAAATCAAATGAGATAACAAATGTGAAGACTTGCTGGAAGAATACTATGAAGACCTATATAAATAGTATAATATTTTAGTTTAAAAATATTGTAGTATTGATAATGATACTCACTGTGACAGCTGTGATCTAAATCTTGGCATAGAATCATGTATACCAGAATATTAGATAGGTGCTCAGATGCTTTTAGGTGTTGGTATGGTGACAGTGTTTGAAAAATGCAAGTCACTAAAGGAACGATTTGGCTGTTCCACATTGATGTCAGTAAATGAAAATAGCTTGAAATACTTCCTTTGTTTCAGAAAAGGTTACAAGCAGTTTTCAAAGATAGAAACAACAGAAAAAGATGAAAAACAGGTAAGTGAGGGAATGGGAGAAGGGAAAGTGGGATGAGACAAAGGGTGAAGTTAGGACTCCAAATGCATCCCATTAGGGGCTGTTCCATTTGCTAGAGGTGAGTCAGAGACTTGGTTCTGGGTTTTCCTGTAGCCAGTGCAGTGAGGAAACAATCAGCTGTGTGAATCATGGTACCCGTAAGGTTCAACAGTGAAGCAGGACTATTCCTACTAATGAGACACGAGACAGTGACTTTCCAAGAGAGTCCCCATAGAGAGGCCAGTGTGTGATGAACAACATCCTACAAAACATGTCGATGGTGAACATTCATACCCTTTTTGAAGCTGTTAGTGGTGTGATGGCCAGATGAAAAATTAGCGAAAAATTCAGTTAACACACTTTTATTTACTTGTTTATAATCATACTTAAATATATGTTAAGACCAGACTTAATCTTTGAGAGCACCTTGGTCCATCCCTTTGTTTTATGGCTTAGAGAACTGAGGCCTGCGGCAGTTGAGTGAAAGCTCAAGGTTATGTTGTGGGTTTGTATCAGAGCACAAGGGACTGCACGTGAAAGTGCATAGTTTGCTTTGAGCCCATCGTGCATGATCACGGGAGCTTTCCTTGTCTCCGTGTAAATACCATTTGGCACTTGCAACATGTTTCTGATTGTGACTTTAACAGTTTACTGTGGTGGGTTTTTTTTTTTTTTTCCTTCCTGGATGTTTGTTGTAGAAGTGTAGAAGCTATTGAATCTGATGGCATTTTCCCATATTGTTTGTTTGTTTGTTTTGTTTTCACTGTAGAAGCTACCAATAAGCCTGCAAAATTGGATCTGAAATTTGTAGAGAACAGGTCTTCAGATGTAAAATTTCCAACATTTGTAATTATACTGGCTGGGATGCCCCCTCTTCATAAAGTATCCTTAGTACTCGTAACCAGAAAATGTAGAAAAACACCAATATTTTAAGCAAATAAAAAACCCCAAACCTTAATTTTGAAACATAGACAGAATTTAAAAATATTGGCCAGAAGCCTAAGGGAATTTTGGGTTAGCTTCTATAGCAAGCTTGTTTGCTCACATTCACGGGAAGTGACTTCTAATGTGTGTCGTGGTTGTTGAAGAGGTTCCTGTGGTGTTTTAGAGGCTGATTAAAACAAACTTCTTTCATCAAGGAACTTAGATCAACCCTGAGAATAAACAGGGGGCTCAGGTTCTGGGGAAAATCGGGGTGGGTCTCCAAAAGGGATCAGGCAGTGGGCTTGAGACATGTCAGAGAAAGTTGGCTCTGTATGGGGACTTTTAACCTCGAGGTAGTGAATCGTAGAAGGTAAATAGCAGAAGCGATGATAGGTTGTGTATCCTTCTCACCCACCAGATTAAGTAACTTGTCCAAAGTGACACAGGAGAGAACTAAACCTCGAGTCTTTGAGCTATGTGGGAATGTGCTCGGGTGGAGAGGAAGGAGAGGCAGTGCAGATGTGAAATTCCTTTTTCCAGCTGTCTTTTCATTTCCTGATTTGTAAAATTAAAAATTTGGATGAGGCCTGGCGCGGTGGCTCACGCCTGTAATCCTAGCACTCTGGGAGGCCCAGGTGGGAGGATTGCTTGAGCTCAGTTCGAGACCAGCCTGAGTAAGAGCAAGACCCCATCTCTACTAAAAATAGAAATTAGCCAAACAACTAAAAATAGAAAAAATTAGCCGGGCATGGTGGCGCATACCTGTAGTCCCAGCTACTCGGGAGACTGAGGCAGGAAGATTGCTTGAGCCCAGGAGTTTGAAGTTGCTGTGACCTAGGCTGACCCCACGGCACTCTAGCCTAGGCAAGAGAGTGAGACTCTGTCTCAAAAAAAAAAAAAAAAAAAAAAAAAAAATTGGATGAGATTATCTCACAGCAGATTCATAAATATCGAAAGGTTTCTGCTTGTGAAGTGTACCTTCACAAGCAGACATTTACGTGGGAGACGTAAGTACTCAAAAAGTGATCTCTCTCTTTCCTGGCAAGATCCCAGCTTACCTAAGAAGGAGTGTTGTTTTTTTCCCCCTAATACCCTAAGGAATAAGAGTTAAAGGAGTAAACCTAACTGAGATAAACAGAACAGAGGCCTGATCCATTATTCCTCTTCTGCTCAGTATAGCCTTGTGAATGAACATGTTGGCCCAAGAAATGGAACGCTGCATCTTTAATCTTACTGACAGCCAAATGAATTTGATGTCTTTTATCTCAAACAGATGCACTCGCTAAGCCCATTTGTTAAGATAAAAAACATATACCACATTTTTAAACTCAAATTTTAGCCCATAGTTGAATTATAATGCATTCTCCTGGACTTGGTGCTGCTCAGACCTGGTCTGGAGTATGCTTTTATATTTTCTTTGAAAGTAGCACTGTTCTTTGACCTTCACATCCAAAAACTTGCTTGCTGAATTAGTGGTCTGTGTGTGCACTTAACAGTAGATAGAAACACTGTGACTTGAAACATTTGGCAAGCTCCAGTGCTATGGGGTTAAGCAAAGCCTTGGCTGGGTCTGTTTATGTTGTAGGTGGTGAGTGTTAAGTGATTCACAGAAGAAAGGGACAGGTAAACACAAAGGGATAGGGTGGGCCCATGCTAAGCATCTAATTTCTGCATGTCCATTTCGCAGGTCCTAAGATGAGTCATTGTAAGGCTTTCTGGAAGAACCTGAGTCATGAGGAATCTTGTGCTGAGAGAAGTTATCTTTTAAATAAGTGGGTAGTTGGAGGATGCTTGAGACAGAATAGTGTTTTGTTTGGAGATTGCAACAGGAGAAAACAAGGAGGAAGGTACACTCTGCTGCAATGTGTGGAGAAGAAGCTATGGTCCTTAATGGCTTGTGTCTGTACGGCACTTAGAGCTTGCAAAGTGATGGCACACAGCATCTCACTGCTGCTGGATGGAGAAAAGGGAGAAAGGGAGAGGACTAAAGGTGGCACTGGCAGCATGAATGGGCAAAAACAGAGACAGCTGGGGGCTCCTCTGGGACCTGTGGCAGAACTCCAACTCAAGAGCCAAAGTAGCTTCTTCCTCCATCCCTTTTTGGCCTGTCCATGAGTAGCTGATTGGATCCCAACACACTTTGCAGAGCCATATATATATAGCATGGAGCCGAGACTCCTGAGTAAGTGGCATGAAGTCTTCTTGGGTTTGCCATGCAGATGGTCACCTTTGTCCCAAAAGTATTAATACTGTTTTGCATGGAAGATGGAGCTATGGTGGCCTGAGAGACAGGAGCTCTGGGTTGTTGTCTTGAACTGGAGACAAGCCATGGCCTGGTTCTGGTTTTCGATTCCCTTCCCTCCTCTCTGTGGTGGGGAATATGCATGGGTGACCTCTGGGGTCCTTTCGATAGCTCTTAGAGGTGGTTCCCAGCACTGGAACTTCTTCTTGTGCAAGGACAGAGATGATGCTGCCTTTTCAGATTGTCCGATTCCTCTTATCACATTTGCTTTGGTCTCTTCTTCCTTTTATGGGAGGTACACAGTGCTTTTCTCCATTTTGCCCCTGCTATTTCCATATGTTATCTTTGCCCCCTTCTCTTATGGTGTAATCACATGGTAACCACAGGCAAGTATTGGATTTTCCATTCCATGTGCCACTAGTTCTTTATTCAGACATTCTTTGATATTAAACGACGGTCGTGAAAAAAAATCAGGTCAGGTATCTGAATTAAATCTAAAGAAATTTCAAAGTCTCTTGCCCACTAATTGTTCTTTATATTTCTATTCATCTGAGGAGAATGGGAGAAAAATATTTTCCAGCTAATTCACGAACCCGGTATTATACATGTGTTTTGCACATGCTTGAAGTTTCCAAGAAAATGCCAAATAAAAAATAATTTATTTCTTTCCCTTTTCATTGTTACCCATATATTTTTGCTTAATTTTTTTATTTTGAAATAATTTTGGACTTACATGAAAGTTGTAAGAATAATATAAAGAATTCCCATATACGCCCTTCACCCAGATTCCCAGAATTTTGACATTCTACCTCAATTTTATCTTATCATTTTCTCTGTCTCCTCTTCAAAAATGTCAACAGTTTTGACCTATATATGTATTTTTCTCTGAATCATTTGAGAGTAAGTTGTAGACATGTCGTCCTAAAATCTCAAAATACTTCAGTGTATATTTCCAAGAAAAAAGCAAAGAAAAAAAGAAATCCATTTTCTCCTTTCCTTTTTGCTGGAGGATCCAACCCAGAGTCACACATTGTTGCTGTCATGTCTCTTTGGTTTCCTTTAATCAGGAATAGTTCCTCAGTCTTATTCTCCTTTTTTTTTTTTTTCACTTTGATGACTTAGCTTTTTGGTTTGTTTGTTTGTTTTTGAGACAAGGGTCTCACTAATTTTGCCCAGGCTGGCCTCAAACTCTGGAGCTCAAGGGATTCTGCCACCTCAGCCCCTCAAGTAGCTGGGACTACAGGTGTGTGTGCCACCACGCCCAGCTTGACTTAGAATTTTTGTTTTTTGTTTTTTTTTTTTGAGACAGAGTCTTGCTCTGTTGCCCGAGCTAGAGTGCCATGGCGTCTGGATTTTTATTTTTACTTAAGTGCATTATAAACCATTACTATCAGTATTTATTTTGATGTTCAAATGTCCTGGATTAGTCAATGGGAGCCCTTTCAAGTTGCCTCCTGGGTCCTTTAGAAATGTCCCTGTCATTCTTTGAGCAGTTCCTTACTTTCTGGTATAGCAAGATGTTCTACACTCATCTACTACTTTCTTGCCCCAGCCCTGGAATCAGCCATTTCTGCAAAGAGCCTTGGTTCCTTTCAGTGCAGAGTGGTATTTAGAAACCAGGATCCGGGTGCTGGATGTGCTTATTGCTACTGAGGTATCATTGTTTCTAGGCTCTGTCAGCAGGGAGAACCAGGAAAATATAACAGCTTGAAAGTCCCCACCCCTGCTTTGCCCACTTGGGTCTGTGGCACATGCTGACTATACCAGCCAAGGTCCCCCACTTCCTCCTAGCTCAGCTGCACTATTTGTGGGTTTTTAAAAAACAGTTATTTATGGGTTTTTTTTTTTCATTGAAAGATGCTTAAAATAGTAATCGCTTTAACTAAAGTCAAATTAGTACCTGGTGGTACTTTATCTTTCTCCCTGTTCACTAAGGGGAAGAGAGATGTGACTGATTTCTAAATATTCGAACGATAGTCTGAGATTTCTGGGTTTGGTCACATTTATTGAGGAGTAGGCTCAGTGGCTCAGTAGTGCTTCTCAACCCTTTTTGTATCCTATTCTGACATGCATAGAAAATGGTGATATTTGTATACCACACACAGTTAAATGAATGTGATTTGTAGAGGATGCAGTCAACAGGTCTGGGGCTGTGGGTGTCTAGGTTACCTTTGTTTTGTTACACCTGTCACCCAGTAGGGACACATTCTTTTGAAAGCTCTAGGCTAGAACAGGGCACTCCTAAGCTGTTAAGATAGTCTGAAGACCTAAATTTTGTGTCTCTAGTCTATGTGCCTGATGTTGGCCAGGTCTCTGTGTCAGATTTGTGTCATTGGTCACAAGGGAGACCCTGGAAGAGGAAATAGATGTCCCAGGACAACCCACTGGCGTGTCAGGTTCAGAAGCTCAAAGCATTTGGCTGTATTAGCAGAGGATTCACTAATCACCTCCATTAGTGGAGGATTGTGGTAAATCAATCCATTGCTTTCTGTTACAAATTCATTGATTTATTCATTCAGCAGTTATTTATTGAGCTCTTACTTGTATGCCAGGCAGTGTTGGAGATAATGGGGATATAGTGATGCCCCCAGTTGGCTGTCATGGAGCTCAATATCTAGAAGATAATACAGAAAAAAGACCATTGCAGAGAGTTATGGGTGCTATGAGGAAAATAAAGAAATGAGAGTGTTTGCGGGTCGGGGAGGGGTGGGCTGCTAAGCTGTGATTTACATTTTTAACAGATCAGTTGGATTTGGGAAGGCAAAAGGGCTGTGAGAGACTAGGAGAAAGATGATGATGATTGAGACTGGGCTGTCCAGTGTGGTAGCCACTAGCCATATGTGGTTTAAATTTAATTCAAAATTAATTAACATTAAAAAATCAATTTTTTCTCAATTGCACTAGCCACATCTCAGGTGGTCAATAGAAACATTGCGTGGGATCTACCAGACTGGACAGTCCGTATAGAACATGTCCATCATTGCAGAAAATTCTATCTGGCATCTCTGGGTTAGACCATGGTGGTTGTAGTGGAGGTGGGGAGAAGTAGATGGATTGGGGATAGATTTGGGAAATAGCATCAGAGACTTGCTGATTGATACAACGTGGTAGTGGAAGGGAAGAGACACATTAAGGATGATGTGTGGCTTCTCGCCTAGAGCAACTGACCGGGTAGATGGGTGTGGAGTAATAGGATTGGGCCTAGAAATCAAGAGATCTACTTTGGATGTATTATGCCATCTCTGTTAGAGCAGAATCCAAATAAATCTTAATGGAGGCAGAGGGAGTAGGAAAAGTCCATTTTGATGAGCTTTTCAATCTCATAGCAGATGCTAAATAAGTCCCATATGTTTATAAGTCCTCATCTTGCTTTCATTTTAAAGAGGCCATTATTGTCTGTTGGTTGTTTTATTAAACACTATTTCATACTGCTGCAGAATTTAATTCCACAGAAATCCCTTTGTTTATTTTAATTTTGTTTGAATTGTGATTGGGATACCAACTGAAAGTGACCGGAAAATGAAGAATTATCTTTGCTCAACAGTTACTTATTAAGGGACCACTGGGGTAGGACCGGGGCCTGGCCTGTGACAGGTAAATTACACCATACTAGCCTTGCTTTTATGGAGCTTAACACTCTAAAATATATAGATAAGGCATGTCTTCCAATGGAGAAACTGGGGAGATGAGGGTACTGCAAGTGGCCCGCCTTAAAACCAAATGGCATTTCTTGATCTCTTCACAGACAGGTGACACTTGGAGACACGTGGACAGTCCACTGTATATAAGGATATGCACCTAAAGTTTTCACTCTTAGAAATCTCTGTCAATGTTGCCCTCTGTTTGGAAGGAGTCACTTGTATGCCCATAGTTAGGGTGAGAGGCAGTATACTGATAGTAGCCTCAGGAGGAAGGCTGAATGAGTTGTTTTTTGTTTTGTTTTGTTTTTAAATACCACTCTGCTTTTATGGCAAATGGCTTACAACCAGGCATGGGGTCTGAGCCAAGGGAATGAGTATACATCCACGCACTGTATTCTTCCCAACACACACTCTACTGAAGCATGAAAGTCCTCTCTGGCCGCTAGGGTTTCGGGTTCACCGCTGCTGTGGTCATGAACCAGCCATCCTGGTGCCCCACTTCACGTATCCAGACCCCATTTAATTGATTCTTGGGAGCGGGAGAGATCACAGAAGGGGCTGACAAAGCAAACCAGAGTTAACTTTGGAAACATGACCGTCCCTTTTGTTCACTTCAGTCTTGTGTTTTACAGAACCACAGCTCCTGGTAGCAGCGGCCCTCTTAACGTGGCTCCATTCCCCTTTGAATGCTCACTCATTAATGTGTCGAGGGTCTCCATTCTCCTCTGCTGCTGTGCAAATCAGATCAGTTCCAATTTGCTATTCAGGAAAGGAGGGTTTTGGTTTTTAATATAATGCACATGACATTCCTTGACTGCTTCATCCTTTTTCATTGTGACAGTCCCTCCCTGACACCCTGCTCCTCAGGTAGAGAAGGAATATTTACAGATCTACAGCTATAATAAGAATAAACTTACCAGGAAAGCGTGGGGAGTTTTGAAACTTGGTTCTACGCTACGTTGGACTTTGAGTGCAGTGGAAAGCCTGGAAATATTGGGATAGAACTAAAAACAAAAACCAACCAGGTGTGCATTGTGATGAAGTTGTAAGTGGCAGCTGAGCATCAGCTTTCTCTGGTCTTCCTCAGAACCCTGGCTAGGGTGCTGTGAGTCCAGTGAATTTGCCAATTCAACCCACATTTCTTCTTGCATGGAATTAATTTAGAGCTAGGGAAGAAAAACTGCCCTGGCATCTGTCTATTTAAATAGAAAGAAAAGTCAAAGAATTTTTTTTCCCCTAACAATCATCTCTGACCATATGTAATCAATTTATGGGGACATAATTTTCCCAAGCATTAGGAAGGCCACAATGGGACTATCACCCCAAGCAACATGGAGTCCAGCATCAAAAATGAGAGTTATATTTGAATTAATAATTTCATTAGAACCAGCTTTTTGATTTTTAAATTCTTGTATGTCTATCCCTATATTGCTTGAACCATTTTTGAAAAGAATTTTGAAAACAACTAAGTTTGCCCTTCTTTTAAAGGCAGGCAAATACCAACCAAGTATTGTCATACTATTGAAGAAGACAAACATTGAAGCTGGAACATGACTTTGCAGTAACAAAATGTTATGAGGAAACTTTGAAGTGGTTAAATTATACAGACATGTTTTCAGAGTCTACAGCTTTCAGTAGGTATTGGGAATGGAAGCTGATGACGGGAACATTCATTGCATAGAAATTGAATCATAGAAAGATAATTCCATGGCATAGACCCAGGCAGTGGCATTATAGTGAAGCTCCAGACTTTCTGACGGACACTTGGAAAATGAAAGCAGAGCGTTGGGAAATCCAGGGATCTTTTCTTAATAAGAAAAGGCCAGATTTTTTTCTTCCCCCTAAATGATAGGCCATATGTCATCCTCCACAAAACTTGCAATTATAATTAACGGAAGAGGTGAAAGTGAGTATGGTATTTATAACATGCATGTGTATTTATATGTGCACACGCACACACACACACACACACACACACACTCACTCTCCTCTTATCTGTTCCTTCATAGGCAAACCTATGGCCAACGACTGTGAATGTGGAAACCTTGACCAGTTCTAATTGGAAACATTCAGAGGGGAGGTTGGAGAGTTTTCGCATAGATTTATTTGCTTGCATATTAAATCCTTTCCTTCAAGGAGGAGGCTGGAGATGATCTCAGAGAAGTTTTATCCTTGTCTTCGTGAGACTGCATTTCCAGTCTCTCTTTTATGCTCTGCTCTTTGGAACCTGTGCACCATTCAACTCATGTTATGAGGGCAGAGCCATCATTTTTATTTTAATGACTATAAAGGGCTTTTCAAAGTACAGAGTGCTGTCCCATCTAGTCTCACTTGCCGGGTGAGGTGGGCAAGTATTTTTGAAGTCCAGGCGAGCCTGTCAGTGAATCTCCTCTTGGATGAATGATTAGCATAAGTTATATGCCATTGACCAGCCTCACAAAGATCATTTTCTTCCAGCCTTACAAAATGCATTTTATATTCTATCATGTTTCCCAGCTATACAATTTGTAAGCTCAATGGTGTTAGAACCCAGAGTAGCTAAGGAAAATTTCATTTTATTCAAGATGGGAAGTTATGAAATAACCTTGGTCTTAGGAATGAAGACAGCATCCTTGGAGATTTTATGACCAGGGATAAAGAACATTAAAGAAGCTAAATGAAAACGAAAAGGCGGAAAGTCATACACACAGCTGTGCCCACGATGTCTTTGGTGTTTTACGTGTGGTGTCTCTTGTTCTTCCTGGTGTGGGAGCTGCTGGAGGGCAGATGCCAATGGGTTTCTATCCCAGGGCTTAGCACAGCCCTGGCACTTAGGCAGATGCTCAGTAAATTTGGGGTGAATTTAATTGCAAAACAGAAGACGCATGCCGTGGATGGAGATTTTGATTGGCTGCTGGTTCTGACACATGTTGTGACACTAAGTAATTCAGAAGATGTTTTTTTCCCTGAAGTTTGCAGAAATTCTGTGCCTGCTGGGGCTAACCATTTGACACATTAATAGCTTTGAAACAGAATATGGGTCAATTTTGCCACTGCCTCCTTTCCACAAAAATGCGTACTTGAAAGCTTTTATGACAAGATGATCAGAGAGCAGAATTTATTTCTGAGCAATTATCCTACTTTCTGTTAAAGTTTGTTCCATTAACTTTCATCATGAGTTTGTTTGATATGTGCTAGAATGCAACCTAGGCTGGGATGGCAGAGGCTCTGGCAAAGGCTATTAGTGAGATGAAATGTCACTAAGACCACACGTACTCTTTCCATCACTATCTCCTTATCTTGCTTTATTATTTTTTTGTAGCATGAATCTCTCTCTGAAATTGCTTTTTTTGGTTTAGTTTTTGCGTGTTTTTTGCTTCCATGTTTAAAGCATAAACTCCACAAAAGTAGGGCACTTGATCTGTAATCCTGATATCTAGAATAATGCTGAGCACATAGTAGGTGCTTGATAAATGTTTGTTGAATATATGAATGAAAAAAAATATTGGCACTTAGAGCTGGTGTATATTATTCATTCATTCACAAGTATATATCAAGTTTCTCTCATGTGCCTAGTGCTTTTTTACCTACAGGATTTCAGTGATGAGCAAGACACAGTACCTATGCTTACGGAATATAATGTTTGCTGCTACACTGTTCAATATGGTAGCCACTAGCGACATGTGGCTATGTAATTTACATGTAAATTGACCAAACTGAAATAAAATAAACATTCATTTTCTTAGTTACCCTAGGCACATTTTAAGTGCCTACATGTAGCTAATGGCTACCATATTGGAGAGTATAGATACAGACCCTCTCCATTATTGTCAAAAGTTCTGTTGGATAGTCCTCTAGTGATAAAACAGGTGAACATGTGGACACTTTCATTGCAGAGGGATATAATATATGCTCTGTAAAGAATATGTACATGTTTCAAAGGGAGCATCTAGGAGAGGTTGCTAGCTCAGATTAGAGCATGGATGCTTTTTGGAGGGCTTCTAAACGGAGACATAAAGTTACATAGGGATTAGACAGGCTAAAGGAGACACAGGAAGGAGAGTGTCTAAGTCAAAGGAAATAGCGAGGGGAGAAAAGGCTAGGAGAGGTGCCTTCATCTGGTCAGCTGCAGGAGTCCTGGTATTTCATTCTGGGTGTGGGTGGGTGGAGAGCGTGTAGGAACAAGCCATAGAGGAGGTAGCTTTTCCATGGCAGCTTCTGCTTCTTTTCCAGCCCAGACAACAATCTCTAATGGCCTCCTAATGGGTCTTCCTGCCCCGCTTCGGCTCCTACCATCATCACCAGCAAACTCCACATCTGATCATGGTGTTCACTTGCTGAGCAACACTTCATTGCCTCCCCACGCCATTTAGGATACAGCCCAGACTCTTTCATATGCTTATGAGGCTCTTTGTGGTCTGTTGCCTGTTTACTTTTCCCAAACTTTTCTGCTCTTCCCCTCTCACACTGTGACCCACCTAGATAGAGCAGCCTGAGTTCCTCACAAGTCCCATCTCTCCAGCTTCTAGGCCTATGCACCTGCTGTTTCCTCTGCATGGAAAACTGTACTCATCTCCTGCCTCAGCCTTATTTCCATACTTGCCCTTTAGACCTCAGCTGAGAGCTGGTTTTTTTAGGTGCCCCTGATATTGAAATCAAAGTGAGGGGCCTCACCTGTGTGCCTGTGCACCCCTTCTCCCATGGTAGCACACATTGCTCTGCATTATTTTGCCTGCGTATGTTCCTGTGACCCTCAGCCCTGGGGCTGCAAGGGACCACATCTGCCTTGTTTCTGGTTTCATCCCAAGTACCCAGCACAGTGCTTGGCACATAAGAAGAGCTCAGCAAATCTTTTCTTTGAATGAATGAATAAATGAATGAATGAATTCCATGATCCATCTCCATTGCCAGGGTGTGATCAATCACAAGTGTGGCTCTGAAATGAAGCAGCAGATATCACTGTGGCACCTTAGAGGAAGCCCCTAAAACTCAACTACTGGGGGAAAAAAGAGATGAAAGTCAGTCTTTGAAGAAAGGAGATCAGTGACGCATGTTATTTGTTTTTACGCTTAATGTTGAAAAATTGAGATATAATATACATATACCGTTTACCCACTTCGAAGAGTACAATCTAGTGACTTTAGGTATGTACCGAATTGTGCAACCATGACAATAATCCGGTTTTAGAACATATCCATCACCCCAATAAGATTCCTGTGCACATTTACAGTTAATCCTCTTTCCCACTCCCAGCCCAGGCAACCACTAATCTACTCTCTGTCTCTATGGATTTGCCTTTTCTGGGCATTTCATACAAATGCAATCTACAATTTATGGTGTTTGTGTCTGGCTTCTTTCATTTAGGTCTATCCATGTTGTAGCATATATCAGTATTTCATTCCTTTTTCTTATCAAATAATATTCCATTGTATGGATATATCACATTTTATTTATTCATTCATTAGTTGGTAAACATTTGGGATTGTTTCTACTTTTTGGCTCTTATGATAATGTTGCTACAAACATCCTTATACCAGTCTTTCTAGGATAGATGCTTTCATTCCTTCTGAATAGATGTCTAGGAGTGGGATTTCTGGGTAAGTAAACATAAGTGTTTAACTTTTAAGGAAACTACTGAACTGTTTTTTGAAGTTACTGCATCACTTTGTATTTCTACTAGCATTGTATGCAGAGTGACCCTTTTTCTAAGGGCTGGTTTTTTTTTTGTTTGTTTTTTTAGAGATGTGGTCTCTCTCTGTTGCCTAGGCTGGTATTGAACTCCTGGGCTCATGTGATCCTCCTGCCTCAGCTTTGTAAGTAGCTGGGACTACAGGCTCACACCACTGTGCCTGGGCCGTTAAGGGCTAACTCTAACCAAGGCTGTATACTCTTTCATCCCAGTGCCTCGTGTTGTGGGCTGACAGTTAGTAACACAATGTCTCTTTCCTTACAGAACAAGATATGTTCAGGGTGGGGGAGATGGTGTCCAGGCTTGATGGTTCTCTTTCTGCACTGAGTGTGAACGAATTTAGGACCTCCTCAGAGATACTGTGTCTTAGGAGCCTACTGGAAAACCCACTGTCTATAGCCATCCCAGTGAGAATTCCATTTTGTAGGTTTTGTTAGAATAGAGCCAAGTGGACCTTAAATTTGCACAAATCACATGGAATCCATGGAAATATACATAAAGAACAGAGCCCAGGTTCATACATTTAGCACAATCTGGGCTAGCCCAGTGAACAAGTTTTTATTGGGCACTTACCATGTGGCCAGGAGCAAGCTAGATGCTGGTAGGACGTGGGTGGCACAGATGCTCAGAGAGTTTAGCCTTGTTGAGGAGAGACAGTTTAATCGATAGGAAATCACAGCCTAACCCTGCAAGACAGGTTTTACTTAAGTGGAGAGGAGTGTGGCACAGATTCTAAATTTGTAAACGTGGTAGCAAGTCTGAGCAGAGGACAGCCTCAGGGAGCTGGAGCTGTCAGAGAAGCTTCCTAGATGAGGAGGGGTAAGCGGGTGTGGGGTTTACCTTGTAAGAGGGAGAATGGGGGACATTGCAGGTGGGGGGGACAACACAGGAGAAGGCAGAGGTGAGCAGGCCCGTGGCTTACTGGTGGGACCATGAGGGGACTGGCTCAGGGAAGTGAGGCTGCATCGCAGTGTAGAGCCATGGGGGCCTGCAGCTGCCCTGCTTCCTAGGACTAGCAAGATAAGCATTCTATTTTTTTCTGTATTTTGCAGCTCTATCATTTCCCAGAGAGCCTTGCTTATTTTTAAACTGGAGACTTAAGTTTTCTGGATTGTAGAATCCCCATCTCAGAAAAGAGTCCCAGGGCAGCTCACAAAATTTGGCTCTTACAAACAAAATCCCTGCTTAGCAGTCATAAATAGCTTGCTGGATATGAATTTAAGCAGGCCAAATTTGAAATTCTATTCTATTCTAATTCAAAGCCCGCTGTATGGCCCTGTTTTCAGATTGGCAATTCAAATGCTTTCCCAGATAATGCAGAGGGATGTTAAGATAAACTAAGGCCACCACAAAATAGGAAAGGCGATTGGATGCTGAACTCCACTGATAAGAAGAGGCGCGGTAATCTGATGGTTACTTTCTGGTTGGGTTGTTCAAAGATGGAATGATTAACCACACCACAAATCCTTTATATATTGCAAAGCTATCATAATAAGTACTTTCTGATGTTTTCTCAAGAAGGCCTTTGGGGCTTCTGTTACTGGAATTAGGCTCATTTATTAAGGCTTGAATTAACTAAGGTATGTATTGTTCTGAAGAAGGCCTCTTTCATTCAGTAAATACTTATGGGATGCCTGCTACGTGCCAGGCATTATACCAGCACCGAGGACACCAAGCTGAACAAACATTATTCTTACATTCCATGAACTATGCAACCTGTCTTGACGTCAAGCCATAGACTAATATTGATAGAAAATGTTAAGGATGAGGTGATAGGATGTCTTGTCTCCTGTATGCTTGTACACAGATTTCCTCTTTGCAGGCTTGGCCTGGAGCAGTGGTTCTCAGCGGGGGATGATTTTGGCGATGCCTTGGGATATGTGGATTGTCATAGCTCGGGGGATGCTACTGGATTCTGGGGCACAGTGGGCAGAGATGCTGCTAAACATACTGAAATGCACAGAACAGCCTCCACAGCAAAGAATTATCTAGCCCCAAATGTCAGTGGTACTGAGATTAAGAAACCCTAGCAGAGAAAAAAATAAAATGATGGGAATTCTACAAAGGCTCTAGCAATGAGCCTCTTTTTGACAAGTATTGTGATTAATGTTGGAGGAAAAAAGTGAAATGGAACTAATGTGATTTATGAGAATCCAAGAGGATGGCAGGTGCAATGGGAATAACACAGACATGTCACAGAGGAAGTTTCTATTGGGAAAAGGAAGCCCAGCTTGAGAGAGTTTCTCTGAACAGGGGCTCTATTGCTACCAGGAGTAGGAGAGTTCTTTGTGTGGGGGACTGTTCTATGCACTGCAGTATGTTTAGCATTCCTGGTCTACACCCATTAATGGCAGTAACATGCCCTGACATTATGACAAACCCACATGCTTCACGTGCTTCCAAATGCCCCAGAAGGGATGTAGCGCAAGCCCCTGTGGAAAACCTTCAGGAGCGAGCACTGATGGGTTAGGATGTGTGGGGTCTAGATGAATCTGGTGACTCCCATTGGATGTAATTTACTCTTTGACTGAGCATCTTCATCTATAAAAGGAAGGGTTCGGGTTAGATCAGAGGCCTCCAAAGTGGAACATGAGCATCCATTTCAGTGCAGGAGGAATATCTTAGAGCTTCTGTAATTTTATTTATTTTTCATGTCATCTTTTAAAATGGCACTTTTTGTATATTTTACACTAACCTCTGGCATGGGCAGTAGCATGGGTACATAATTTATCTAAAGATGAATGTACATTATGAGAGGTGTCCTCAGTTA
This sequence comes from Indri indri, assembly GCA_004363605.1. Classification (NCBI taxonomy): domain Eukaryota; kingdom Metazoa; phylum Chordata; class Mammalia; order Primates; family Indriidae; genus Indri; species Indri indri. The sequence goes on along the minus strand of RJWJ010000616.1, from coordinate 101,912 downwards.
TGTTTTGTCATCAGAGAAGTTGGGACCCAGACCTCTTCCCCTCCCAGCAGCCTGAGTTATAGGAAGGAATATCATGGAAGGTGGAGGCTTTCTCGCCACACACAGATTCACCTCTACTGAAAGGCACACGAGGTGGTGGACGTGCATGTCACCAAGAAGCAGCCACCCACTAAGTTCCATCTCCAGGCATTTAGAGAGTGGCTTAGGGCTTTGGGCAAAAAGTTGACATGTTCCCTTGTCACAGAGTCAAAATTTTAAAAAACTGGCAAGCCATCAGGGTTTTTCTAAGTATTCTCTCCCTGAGTGTGGAAAAATACTATTCCCTGACAGACAATTTGATTCACACTTTACAAAGAATATGGGGACGTGGTTAAATTGCATAATCACCTCTCACAAAAGGGCCCTGAGTAGAAGGGGCCTCTTCCAATCCTGTCCACTCCAGCATGAGCAGAATAGCACACTTGTTTCCAAACACTCATGCTACACCATGTTGAGCAATTTAGTATGGCTTTATATTCTTAAGCCCACTCTCTGGAAGCTGTTCAGAGGCACGGTCTTTGCTTAGTCCCCTCGCATTGACGTCAGGCCGAGCTGCAGGCAGACGTGCCTGTTGAAGACCAGAACTTGTCCGTGGCCATTGCCTCTCAAGATTTGAAACAGAAATCCTCTCTGTCCCCTAAGCCCAAGCCCCTTAATGATCAGTTCTCCTTTTGTCATTTAAAACTTGGGGGAGTGTGTACTTATAAGTCATATAAAGAAGCCATATTCTAGAAATCGGCTAGTTTCTTAGGTTACTTACGTGTGGCAAGAGTCTGCTTTTGACAAATAAAAGTTTTTCTCCCAGGGGACTGAACTCAAATGAAAACTGCAGGCCTGCTTAGGCCTGCTCTTGGCAGGCAAGGAGGCTGATGTGACATTAGTGGAAAAGAAGTAACTTTGCTGTGGGTGTGCAGAATGGTTATTGGGTCACACACACTAACTGTGCTGTTTTAAGCACAGTGTCATTGCCCCCAGCTTTGCTAAAGAGACATAGAGTATTTCTGTGGCCGTCAAGGTGGAAGTACTTTACATTAGGCAGATAAAGCAAAGTTGGAATCACAGAATCAGTGACCTAAACGTGATCTTAAAAAACCATTCCGTTTGCTTGCTTGCCCCGTACCCTGCTGGGAGGCAGTGTGGCGTAACGGTTAGGGGCACAGGCCCTGGGCCAGGCTACCCTCTCTGAATCCCCCTCTACTACTCAGGACCAGTGTGACCTTGGGCCCCTGTGTATCCCCTCTGTCCTGCCATTTCCTCATCTGCGATGCAGGCATAGTGAGAAAGTAACGCTTATGTCATAGCATTGCTGTGAAGGTTAAACGCAATAATATCTGTAAAGATCTTACTATGTGTAAGGTATGTTGTGGTATGTTAGCTCTCATTAACTTTAAACGGGAATCATCACAAATCCACTCAGATTTGTAGCCTGTCTCTAAATCGCTTCTGAAACCCCATTTTGAGGTAAAGGCATGATGGCAAAAAACAAAAAAAAGGCACATTTTAATCCTGCAAATGCTCCTTTTTGCATTCAGGGGAGGAACACCAATTACCGATGATTATGTAGCTTGGAAAGGATGGAAATCCCTCTGTGGAGAGAGCTCCTCTTCTCTTGCTGGCTGTTGTGCATATTTTGTGTGCTCCTTTATGTTGAGGTAGGGCCAGCAAGGCCACGTCCCCTCTGTGGGCTGAGGGGACATAAGGGGCAGCTTTAGCGTGTGGCTGCTGTGTGTGAGCAAGGGATTTGGGGTTACGTCTATAAAGTTGAGCTGGGTTACAAAAGAGGTTATGGATTATTCTCCATATATCCTTACAAATTGGGAAGAGTGACCTGGAGGTAAGAGTGAATATGTTGACTTTCTAGGGGCTCTTGGGTCTAGGGATTCTGTAATTTGAAAAGGCCAAGTTGTCTTTGTCAGCTTCCAGCCCCTCTGGCTCCACGAAATATGTATTTGGCTTCGGTGGATGTGAATGTCCAAATAAGGGTGTTAAGCAGTTGTTGTTTGTCAGTATCATGGATTTAGTCCCCCCCACTTCCTCCCAGTGCAATATGCCAAGTATCAACATTAAAATGTGAAAACTATGCTAATCTCTCAATTGTACCCAGATTTGACAGGTTGCATTTCAATAGACAGTTAAACAGTTCAGCCCTGGGTAAGTTGACCCAGAGTTCATATCTAAGATCTTCATTCAAGCAGTTACCACAATTCTGCATTTTCCACCAATATATCATTTCATTTATGAATGATTCAGACTCCTCATTAGACCTGAGAATTTAAGGTATGAGGCCCATGGTTTTTCCAGCCCAGCAACATGCTGTGGGAGAGATTATAAAGTATTCTCTTGTTTCAGTGACCTCAAAGGTCAGGGAATATGGTGGTTTCTTTAACTGTCCCCAGCACATAGGCTGCCTGGAATTTTCCTAAGCAGTTCATAAAGCTACGCCTACATTTTCTACCAATAGGCGTTATGAGTTTTACATTATCATAACTTTCAGTTGGAAATAGTAATTTTATTTGTAGAAAATAGGCCTCTTTCAAGGTTAGGAGATGCCAGCTAGTCTTTGTATACTCAAATTTGGTCAATGAGATCCTGTTTAAGCCAGTCTTTCAGTAATGTTTTGGAGCACCCTCATTTCCAGAATGAAACATTTGACCTCTTTTTTATCTTCAGTAAAATTATAGAAGATAAAACTCGTTTGCGATACCCCTTGATTGCTTTTAAGACTCCCTTTCCAGACAGTCCTCTTGTAGATTTCCTCTGGCCAGTGACCAGAAAGCGTATAGACTTTGCTCCCATAATTTGAAAGTGGAAGGATCTTGTACCAGTTATCTACTTTCCCTCCCATACGTTCAACTCTTCTCTCTCCTAGATCCTTTTGTCAGTTTCCAAATCAGGCTTAAGTATCTTGCATCTCACAACAAACAAGCAAGCGAATAAACAAACACTGAACCAAAAACAAACTAAAAACAATCTTCTTTCGGTCACATCTGATCCTTCTTCAAGTTCTGCCTAAACTTTCCCCTTTCCTTCATATTTCTTAAAAGAGAAGTAATCCACATTTAATATGTCCACCCATGCCTGCCATCTCTGTGCTTATCCCCTCTGTCAGCTGGAATTCTTTGTCTTGTCTTGTTGAACCAACTCCAGCTAGCTTAAACAATAATGGAGAATTCTTGGCTCAGGTAACTGCAAATCCTGAAGTTGGTGCTGGCCTTTGGTGAGGCTTGATCCAGGGAATAACATGATTCACTCAGAGCCTGGATGCTCTCCACATCCATGTTTTGGCTTCATGCTTGGACTCCTCCGTTACTACTCACTCACTCTTTGACCCCCCAGTTCTAGACTTACCCTTCTTCTAGCACTATGTCTGGAAGCAGCTCCAGACATCACATCCTCACATCCAAACTTCCAGGGAAGAAAGAGAACATGTCTTTTTCTCAGAATATCCAGCAAATATCTCCTTGTAGACTATTGTTTCTGCTTGGGGCCCTGCCTGTCCGTGAACCAATCTGTCACTCTGGCCAGGGGCATGGTACTATGGGGATTGACTGAAGCCAGTCGAGGACCATCTTTGGAGCTATAAATCCATATCACACCACTGAGAGTGGGGAAGGAAGAAAATTGGAGTGCTGTTATTAAAAAGACAGAGAGGATCTTGGTCACCAACAGCAGTGACTGCTGTCTTTGAAATGGTCATAACTTACTCCTTCTTGAAACTTGACTCATTTGGCATCAACTTGCTTCTGTCTTGGTATTTCTAACCTCCCTGGTTTTCTCCATCTTCAGTTCCTTTGTAGGCTTCTCTTACTCTGCTTGCCAATAAGCACTGGTTTCTACAGAATGCAACCCTTTCTTCTTCCTCCTTTTGCTTTCACTGGTTACTTTCATCTTCTGTGTCTTCTCAGCTTCTGCTCCCCGGTGAATGCAAGGAGTCTCCCATTCTCAGACCTAGTGAGTTCCTGAAAATGTATCAGATGGTTACATGTACAAAAGCCAAAGCCAAATATATTCTAGACAGCATTGGGACATGTGTGCGAAAAAAATCATTGTTTCCTTCTTTTATCCATCTTCTTTACCAGAAGTCAGCAAACTTTTTCTCATAAAGGGTCAGATGGTAAACATTATAGGCTTTGCAGACCATCTGGTCTCTGTTGTAACAACTCAACTCTGCCTTTGCGATAGCAGCCATTGACACTATGCAAACGGACAAGTGTGACTTATGTGTTCCAATAAAACTTTATTTATAGACACCCAAATTTGAATTTCATGTAATTTTTATGTGTCACAAAATACAATTCTTCTTTTGATTTTTAAAAGCCATTTAGAATGTAAAGACCGTTCTTAGCTTGTGGGTCATACAAAAGTCCCACAGGGTATAGTTTGCTGACCCAAGTTCTATCTGGTTACCAGAATGAGCTGACCAAACTATGTCTGGACATTTAATTTGAATGCTTAAACCTATCAAAGGGTCCGTCTTCCTTAAAATGGCCTACTATTTTTTTCGTGATCAGAATTCTAGCATCCTTTCTTGACAATTCACATCTTGCACTGCACTCTCCAGAATACTGTCCTTGCAATTTCCTGCCCACACTGAGATATTTCTATCTGAGACCTTGACCTCTCTTTCTGAAATGTCTTTCCTTTATATTTTTTTCTTCATTTTTCCCAGTGTATTAGAATTGTTGGTTTATTTGCTCCACTAAGAGGTTTCCTCCTGGCACGACCATGTCTTACCTGACCCTGTGTTCCTGTCATCTCACTTCTAGCTCAGTGCCCTGCTGAAGTAGGCACTTCATGAATATTTGCTGAATGCATGTATGCGTGCATGCGTGAATGAATGGACAAACGAAGAAGTGGAACGGGTTAGTTAAATGAGCCAAGTTTGCTATTTTGTTAACAACCCTGACCAAAGTGTTGGTGAGTTCACAGGTTGAAACCAGTATAGGCAGTTCTTAACATAGGAATGAGTTGGGTTCTAAAAGTTTGTAAGCTAAGGTTGTTCAGAGCTTGGAATACATTTACCCATATGAATTATGCTTAACTATGCAGCTTAGTCCACAAAAAGATTATTTGGTGCATCATGTCACTGAAATAAAATTAGAAAATAATAATTTAGATGTCACCTTTTAAATTTTATTAAAATATTATAAGCACAGAGTTCATTTCAAGAAACTTTAAAAGACATTTTCTGGCATTATGTAATATTACAAATTAAACAAAACCGAATTCTAGTAAAGGTTTAGTGTAGATAAGGAAGATAGAGAGATTTTGAAAAATTCCATGGGAACCAGTACTGTTTTTTGGATACATAATCTCACTCTGTCACTCTCGCTAGAGTGCAGTGATGTCATGATAGCTCACAGCAACCTCAAACTCCTGGGCTCAAGGATCCTCCTGCCTCAGCCTCCCGAATAGCTGAGACTATAGGTGTGTGCCACCACACCCAGTTAACTTTTGCTGTTTTTAGTAAGGATGGGGTCTTGCTCTTGCTCAGGCTGGTCTTGAACTCCTGACCTCAAGCAATCCTCCTGCCTTAGCCTCCCAGAATGCTAGGATTACAGGTGTGAGCTACCACACCCCACTGGGAAATAGTGTTTTTAAGAGCACTAGTTCTTTTTTTTTTATTTCAGGATATTATGAGGGTACAAACATTTTGGTTACATTTTATGTCTTTGCCTCGCCCAAGCAAGGATTAGAGGCATGCCCTGCCCCTTGCATCAGTTCTTTATATTTTTTTTGTTATACTTCAGAACTTATGGTTTTCTTTGCCACGCTAAATGTTTATCGTAACAACTTCTTTTGAGCTCATCAGAAATATTATGGTCTTTTTCTTGGACTCTGATGTAAAGATGCATAGACACATTTCAGAGACCAAAACAAAAAAAATCTTAAGCATTCACTTTTAACCTCCTTTAGCAAAATTCCATTCATCTTGGTTATTTTTCTCTTGCTTTAGAAATATTGTCTTTCCTTTTTAAATTCTCCTCATTTTCGTCTCTGATTCATCAGTATTTTTCTTGTGGTCTTTAATTTCCTTGTACCTTGATAGGGAGAGAGATAGGTACCAGTGGGGCCAATGATAAGACCGCTAGCCTTGATTCACTTTTATTTATTAATTTACTTGTTTGTTAAATCTTTCCTTTATTCAACACGTATTTATTAAAGTGCTTTCTAAATGTAAGGCAGAAGGCCAGGCTTTATGTCAGTTAGAGAAAAGGGTTCGGAAGGACAAAGAGGAGTTAATAGGAATGAAAGGAAGTTTGAAGAGGAAGAACGAGGCTTGGTATTCAGAAACCATGAAGATTAGGTCTTTCTTGGTAAAAGGATGCACTCATTGTAGAAAATCCTAACATCCCGGAAAATTTTAATGGAGATAAGTAAATTTCCCCGTAAACTTCCCCCATTGCAGATGAGGTATATAGGTCTAGATTTTATTTCATGCATATATGGACATATTCATAATGATTTTTGCAAAACTGGGCTTGTACCTCATGTCATCAAATCTAAAGTGCTTTACTGAAAATGCACCATTATTTTGTGTATCACTGAAGAAGAAACCTCTGCCAATTTAGCGCTGATACGCTGTGCCAGATACATATTCTGATTGTCCTTCCATATCTGTTCTCCACCTTTCTCTCTGCCTTAGAAGGATGGATTGTATGGATCATGTCAATGGGCTTCCTTGCCATCTGGCTTCCAGTTGGTTCTGGCAAGTGGGAACCCTTTTAGGAGATCAGACAGAAGAAGAGTGGGAAAGGGCAATTTCTTCCTCTAGCTTTGTCCCTGAAGGGTACTTTGCGCTGAATGCACTCCTAGGTAGAAGGGCACTTTCTTCTCAAGGTGTCAGACTCTTACCTACATGACTGACTCCTTCCCTGAACTGACCTTTACCTTTATATTTAGTCCCCTTATTAAACCACCCTTAAAGCATCCTAATTTGTGCCATTTGTTTCCTTTTGGGACTCTGACTGATACATAAACCATCCATGGTAAGGCACATCCTGATTTCCAGGACATTAAATGTAAAACTCTTAGAATTGATGATATTCTACAAATTTCCCCACATAAAAGTATATGTCAGTATGTCAACACAAAGACATGCCTGTAAATGTCCATAGCAGCATTATTCATAATAGCCAAAAATAGAAACAACCCAAATATTCATCACCTGGCGAATGGATAAGCAAAATGTGGTATATCCATATAATGGAATACTATTCAGCAATAAAAAGGAATGAATTCTGAAACATGCTGCAACAGGGATAAACCTCAAAAACATTAGCTAAATGAAAGAAACCCTGCACAAAAGACAGCATGTTGTGATTTGCATTTTCCATTGGTACAAAATGTTCAGAAAGTTAAATCAGTAGAGACAGGAAGTTGATTAGTGGTTGCCTAGAGTTAGGGCTGGAAATAAGGATTTTTTTTTTTTGAGACAGAGTCTTTCTCTGTTGCCCCAGCTAGAGCGCAGTGGCATCATCGCAGCTCATGGTAACCTCAAACTTGTGGGCTCAAACGATCCTCCTGCCTCAGTCTCCTGAGTAGCTGGGACTACAGGTGCATGCCACTGTCATCAGCTAATTTTTCTATTTTTTTGGAGAGATGGAGTCACATTCTTGGGCTCCCAGAGTGCTAGAATTATGGGTATGAGCCAAGGCACCTGGCTGGGAAGAGGGATTAACTGTATATAGGTATCATGGGTCCTATTACGATGATAGCAATGTTCTAATCCTAGATTATGGTGAGAGTTACAACTTGGCAAGTTTACTAATAATCATTGCATTGGATGCTTAAAATGATGAATTTTGTGGTATGTAAATTGCCCTCTGGCAATTACCTCAATTACCTCAATAAAGTTGTTTTTGAAAAAGTACACATTGGTTATCTTTTCATGTCAGTGGTTCCAACTGTAACCCACACGTTTAATGCTTTTGTATATATTAATAATTCATTGTGTTTCTGCCATGTAATATTGATGGATACACAACCTCAGTTCTTTTTCACTCCCTCTCCCCGACTAATCTACTTGCATAAAGGTGCTAAAAGTACTGTTGACTTTATCAAAGATTTTGCAGGGAAGAGTTGGTATCCAAACAGAGAGATCTGCTGTCTCCAGTCTCTCCAGTCCTCTCCTCCATCCAGGGGTTCCCCCACTCCTGAACCTCTTCCCCTGCATGAGTGCCAGCCTGTGTTGGTTGCTCTTCTCTGTCTCTCCCTCTGTCTCGCTCTCTCTCTCAAGCAAACACATTGATCCTGCTTATTGCAGAGCAGTTCTATCTACACCTCCCAGTCCTGGATTCTAGTGGCTCCTCACTCTCAGATGCTCACTAAGGGGGCTTATCTAAGCATTTGCCCAACAAAAACAAATCTCTTTCTTTGAGGCAAGAATATTCCAATACAGCTGCTAAAAAATAGGGTTATATTATTATCTTTCTTAATTTATTTGGTTGCTGCATATTTCATTTTATGAATGAAATAAACTTTTTATTAAGTTTTTTTCTGAACATTTTTGTGCAGTCCCCTATCTTATGTAAGGATGTAAAGGCTCTCTTTGGTTGAATTTAGATTCGATTTAGTGTTTATCTACAAATTTATTTAATCTGTGCCCTTCAGGTTGCCAAGGATAATCAAGAGTTGACTGTAATAACTTATACCCTTGATTTGGAATGTGTGATTAATTATATGTAAATATTATTTCCTGTTAATTGGTGTTTTCAGTATAAATGGCCTGAGTTAAAAAAAAAATTTTTTCCCCAGGGTTTCTTTCTTTTATTAATCAGAAGGTCATTTTTTCGTGTTCCCCATTGATTTCCTATGGCAATAAAAATAAAAGACATTGAAATTTGTCACATGCGTTTACATTGTAATTGCAGCTAATTTAAGTATTTAATTAAAGTGCCTACTATGCTAGGCAGAAGCTGTATATTAGAAGAATCATTTCTAGTTCTCTGCCCTCAAGGATCTGAAAGGCTAATAGAAAGTCAGACATGTAAATAACTAACCTATAAAAGATCGAAACAAACCTTCAGGATCCTGATAAGGCAGTAAAAAATAGAAGGAACTCCCCAATCGGTTGGATGTAAAGCAAGTCTACTTGAAAGTGATTTCGGGAATATTATTATATGATGGTAAAGGGAGCAATTCAACAAAAATGCATAACAATCCTAAATATTTATGCGCCCAACACAGGAGCCCCAGATTCATAAAGCAAATCCTTCTAGATCTAAGCAAAGAGAAAAAAAGCAGCATTATAATTGCCGGGGACTTCAACACCCCACTGACAGAACTAGACAGATCATTCCAGCAGAAAGTAAATAAAGAAACACTGGACTTAAATGGGACTCTAGAACAACTGCGCCTAACTGACATTTACTGAACATTTTACCCCAAAATGACTGAATATACAGTCTTATCAGCACATGTAATATTCTCCAAGATTGATCATATCTTAGGCCACAAAACACGTTTTAACAAATTCAAAAAAATAGAAATCATATCACGTATCTTCTCAGACCACAGTGGGATGAAACTAGAAATAAACGCCAAGAGAAACACTCAATTTTACACAAACTCATAGAAACAGTCTGCTACTGAACAATTATTGGATCAATAATGAAATTAAGATGGAAATCACAAGATTCCTCACATTGAATGACAGAAGGGACACAAGCTACCAAAATCTATGGTATTATGGTATTCAGCAAAAACAGTGGTAAGGGGAAAATTTATAGCCTAATGCCTACATCAAAAAGATAGAAAGATCAAAATTAACAATCTAATGACACATCTCAAGGAACTAGAAAAGGAAGAGCAAACCAAACCCAAAGCCAGCAGAATAAAAGAAATTACTAAGGTTAGAGCAGAACTAAATGAAATGGAAAATAAAAAAACAATACAAAGGATCAATGAAACAAAAAGTTGGTTCTCTGAAAAGTTAAACAAAATTGATAGACCTCTTGCCAGATTAACCATGAATGGAAGAGAAAGGACCCAAATAAGCTCAATCAGAAATGAAAAAGGAGATACTACAACTGATATCACAAAAACACAAAATATTGTCTGTGATACTTGAAAATCTCTACACACATAAATTCAAAAACATAGAGAAAATGGACAAATTCCTGGAAACACACAACTTCCCAAGACTTAATCAGGAAGAAATAGAACTCCTGAACAGACCAATAACAAGCAATGAGATTGAAGCAATAATAAAAAGTCTTCCAACACCAACAGATAAAAGCCCCAGCCCAGATGGATTCACAGCCAAATTTTACCAGACTTGCAAAGAAGAGCTGGTACCCATACTGCAGAAATTATTTCATAACATTAAGAAGGAAGGAATCCTCCCCAACTCATTCTATGAAGCCAGTATCACCTTGATACCAAAGCCAGAAAAGGACACAACAAAAAAGAAAACTATAGATCAATATCCGTTATGAATATAGATGCAAAAGTACTCTATAAAATACTAGCAAACCAAATTGTACAGCACATAAAAAAAATAATCTATCATGACCAGGTGGGCTTTATCTCAAGGATGAAAGGATGGTTCAACATATGTTAATTGATAAATGTGATTCACCACATACACTGAAGCAAAAAGAAAGACCATATGTTCATCTCAATAGATGTAAAAAAAAAAACATTTGACAAAATACCTTTCAAGATACAAACTTTCAACAAATTAGGCATAGAAAGAACAAAGGAACATATCACAAGATTATAAAAGCCATGTATGACAAACCCGCAGTCAACATCATACTGAATGGGGAAAAGTTGAAAGCATTCCCACTCAGAACTGGAACAAGACAAGGGTGCCCACTATTACTGCTTCTATTCGACATAGTGCTAGATGTCCTAGCCACAGCAATAACGTAAACAAAAGAAATAAATGGTATCCACATTGGGAAAGAGGAGGTCGAACTATCACGTTTTGCAGATGATATGATCTTGTATCTAGAAAACCCCAAAGATTCTACCAAGAGACTCCTGAAATTGATGAATAAATTCTGCAAAGTCTCATATTACAAAGTCAATGTACACAAATAACAGTCAAGCTGAGAGTCAAATTAAAGACTCAATACCATTCACAGTAGCTACAAAGAAAATAAAATACCTAGGAATATACTTAACCAAGGAGGTGAAAGATCTCTACAAAGAGAACCATGAAACACTGTGGAAAGAAATCGCAGATGACCTAAGCAAATGGAAAAACATATCATGCTCATGGATTGCTATTATCAACATTATTAAAATGTCCGTACTACCCAAAGCGATTTGTAGATTCAATGCAATCCCCATCAAAATGCCAACATCATATTTCATAAACATAGAAAAAATAATTCTATGCTTCATTTGGAATCAGAAAAGAGCCCTAATAGCCAAAGCAATCTTAAGCAAAAAGAACAAATCTGGAGGCATCTAATTACCATACTTCAAACTACACTACAAGGCTATAGTAACCAAAACAGCATGTTATTGGCACCAAAATAGAGACATAGACCAATGGAACAGAACAGAGAACCCAGATGTAAAACCATCCACAGTCACCCAACTGATTTTTGACAAAGCAGACAACAATATACGCTGGGGAAAAGAATCCCTATTCAATAAATGGTGCTGGGGAAATTGGATAGCTACATGCAGAAGAATGAAACAGGATTCATATCTCTCACTACTCACGAAGATTAAGTCAAGATGGATAAAATATTTAAATGTAAGGCATGAAACCATAAGAACTCTACAAGAAAATGTTGGAAAAACTGTTCTAGACATTGGCCTAGGCAAAGAATTTATGAAGAAGACCCCAATAGCAATCACAGCAACAACAAAAATAAATAAATGGAACTTGATTCCATTAAAAAGCTTCTGCACAGCTAAGGAAATAATCAACAGAACAGACAGACAAATGGGAGAAAATATGCTCAAGCTATACATCTGATAAAGGGCTAATAACCATAACCTACAAAGAATTCAAGCAAATCAGCAAGAAAAAAATCAACCCCATTAAAAAGTGAGCAAAAGGTATGAACAGAAGCTTTTCAAAAGAAGACAGATGGCCAATATACATATTAAAAAATGCCCAACATCACTAATCATCAGGAAAATGAAAGTTAAAAACATAATGAGATATCACCTTACCCCAATCAGAATGGCTTTTATTAAAAAGTCCAAAAACAATAGATGCTGGCATGTGTGCAGAGAGAAAGGAACATTTATACACTGTTGATGGGACTACAAATTAGTACAACCTCTATGGAAACACAGTATGGAGATTCCTCAAGAACTAAAAGTAAACCTACCATTTGATCCAGCAATCCCACTGCTGTGTATTTACCCAAAGGAAAAGAAGTCATTTTATCAAAAAGACACCTACACATGAATGTTTATTGCAGCACGATTCACAATTGCAAAGATGTGGAATCAACCCAAGTGCCTGTCAGTTCATGAGTGGATTAACAAAATGTGGTATATCAGTGTTCCCCAACCTTTTTGGCAGCAAGGACTGGTTCACGGAAGAAAATTTTTCCATGGACCAAGAGGGTGGGGAGGAGGTGGAGCTCAGGTGGTGATGTGAGTGATGGGGAGTGGCTGTAAATACAGATGAAGCTTCGCTTGCTTGCCTGCCACTCACCCTTGATTGCTAAGTGAAGTATCTAAAGAATGAAAAAACAAACAGCACATGTACTTGCTATTAAATTGGAACTGATGAGCACACGTGTGCACAGAGGGAAGTAAAATTCAGCTGAAATCAAGCAGGGGGGAGGGGAGAGGAATAGGTGAGTGAGAATGTACCCAGCGGGTACAGTGAGTGAAAACTATCTGGATAATGGGCACACTTGTAACCTTGACTCAAGCATAACAAAATTGATACATGTAACGAAAAACATTTTGCCCCCATAATATTTTGAAATAAATAATTTTTTTGTAAGAAATAACATAATAAGAAAAAGTTAGAGCTGAAATAGGCCTTTGACATAGATATAATCAGTGCCCTAGTTCACAAATGGAGAAACAGAGGTCTAGACTGGTAGAGGGACTTTATAAGGTCACATGGTTGGAGTGAAGGAGCCAGGACTCAGACAAAAATTCATAGACTTCCAGGATTGCTACTTCCTCCAGGATCGCGTGCTGGACCATGCAAATGAAGCTAGATTAAGTTAATGAAAATGAGGCTAATAAAATTAATGAAAAAGGCAAGGAGTCTTTGCTCAGGAAATCTATCAAACTAGCAATAAATGGCATGGAAACATCTGGGTGTAGAAATGTGGGTTCCTGCAGAACTCCTGAGCTATAAAGTTAATGTTGCTTTCAGAGAACCATGGATTTACAATTGAAGTGACTCCTGATGGTTACTGAATGTCTCCTTGAAGTTCTATGTTGAACTTAAATTTTTGTTCTTATGACATCTACCACCTGGTTTCAGCTTTGTTTTTTAGAAGTAACATGGAAGTCATGTTACAGTATGTGGAAGTTGTATACTGTTCTTCTATTATGGCGGTGTCTTCACAGCCCAAAGAGAGTTTACTGTCTTTCTAAGCCTCTTCAGGCCAAATAATACACAGGAAGTGATTTCTAGACAGCAGATGGGCTGTATCACCCAGCGTGTCAGCCGCCCCATTGTGTTAACCACCCAACCACCCATATCTGTCCTTCTCTGGGATTGAGAAAGAGAGCAACAGAGTGGGAGACACTGGGTGCTGTTTACTAGCTTTTATGTGGCCTTTGGCACGTTTCATTTATTTGTGCTCCTCAGTTTCCCTATTTTTAAACTAGGAGTTGTTGCGAGAATCAGATGAGGTGTTCCACACAAAACATTTAGAACGATGCTTTTTTTTTGGCTCTTCAGAGTTTTTTCTCACTGTAGAATGATGCTTTTTTGCATGCTAAGTGTTCAGTAAATAGTAGCAATTGTTATTGTCCTTGAGTAATCCTGATCACCATTACTTTTGCTTTCTCAAGACGTTAACGGTAGCTATTCTCCAAGACAGCCCTCAATGATGCAATATATTATATTGTTTTTATTCTTTATTGGGGGTACCGTGACTCATGGAGACCTCTCCCATATAGAAGGGGAAGTAGAAGAGTGAGCTCTGACAGATTGAATCCCTTCTCCTATGAACATCCCCCAAGATGACGGTGGTGATAATCACAACTTTTGTATCTTATCATCTCTCCCGAGTTTTAATCTGCTTTTCAATTCTATCTCTGCCCTGTACTATCACTGATGATAAATACACTCAACAGTGTGGAAGAGGTTCACGTTTTCTATACCTGGTAACTCATAATTTATCACCCTAAATGGTCAAGACGGCGGTGGGGGGGGGGGGGAGCACACGGGGAGGAATCAGATGTCTCTGGAAGCCAAGCAGGAAACCTAAATGTGTTGAAGGAGTGTAGACTGTCCCGCTATAGAGCAGTGAGGGCTGGGGCAGAACTGAAGAGTACATGCCCAACATTAAGGGATTCACATGAAAAAAAATTCCACCACACCAATGCTCAGTTAAACTGTTTGTCTACATAATTCAGCCAGATGGCACCAATTTGATAACTCTGATCAAAATGAACAATAACATTAAGAAACCCCAAAAACCAAAAAGGGTCCTTATAGCAACCTTTTTATTCCCTCTTGTCTTTCCATTGGCACATAATGGCTCACCATCTATGTACTTAAAGAATGGATGTATTTACATCTCCAGAAAACTTTATCAGGTATCTTTGCTGTGTAAGAAACCACTCCAAAACTTAGTGGTATAGAACAATACATGTTTATTATTTCTCACGATCCCATGGGTTGGCTGAGTGGTTCTTATGGTCTGGGCTAACTCAGTTGGGGCTGATGGCCTCACATATCTGGGCCCCCAGTTTAGGTAATTGGGATAGAGTTTCTCCCCATGTAGTCTCTCCAGCTCAAGGATGCTAGCCCAGACTTCTTCACATGGTGATCATAAGACTCCTAGCTGTGGGAGTAAACTCCAGTAAGCTCCAATGCTCAAGCACTTTGCAAGCCTCTGCTTATGTCCCATTGGCCAAAGCAAGACTCATGACCAAGTATAGCTTCAAAGGGTATACAGCTAGACTTCACTTCTCGATGGGAGGAATGGCAACATTACTTGCATGTCTGGGGGAAACTGTACAGTACTTTTAGCTTCTATAGGGAAAAGGGCTCTTCTTGGTTTGAAATTTTCCAAATACAGGAAGGAGATTAGGATGATGGTCAAGCAAAAGTGGCTGATGGCCACTACAGTGCCTTTTGGTACCACCCCTCTGTGCGAGCCAGCATGGCAGTAGCAGCCTAGATGCCATGGAGCAAGCCATGCTGGAATACCTGCCTGTTAGCAGCAGGAAGCAGAGCTCAGAGAGATCTGGAGGAGCAGTCAGAGTAGCCAAGTGGCTGGAGTGGATGGTGCCCATGAACCCTGGAGGACCAGAAAAAAAACGGTGTCTTCACAGAGTGAATGCTGTCCATGGTCAGTCCCAATGTTTAGGAGATGAGGGGGGCCTGACCAATACTCACAATCCTTAAGGGAGCATCTCCGAATGGTGCCTGCAGAAAGGAGGCATGCCTGAAGACCTTCTCATTACCATCAGGCAAAAACATCCCAATGATGGCTGACTAGCAGGCGTCTGCTCATCTTCCAGTAGGACTGACACACACCTGTGCCTCATCTTACCGCTCTGAGGTGCACACCATGCTTCACCCTCCAGAGGCTCTTGTAAGCCTCTTATTCCCTACCTTGAAAAATAAAGGGTGGCACTCTGGTTGCCCAGGGAGATGGTGGTTGTCATGGAGTGAACGGGACCTGTACTTGGAACCAGCACCTGTACTTGGGTGGATCTGAACAAAACCAGTGTGAGATTTTATTCACGGGCAGTTTGCCCCAACTTCCTCCACATCTCAGATTAGGATGGTGGTGAACTTACCTCTTGCTTGTGACTGTCCAATTTATAACTCTTACGTATGTAAAATGAAATCAATGCACTAAAAAAGGGAGGAGGTTGGCTTGCACATAAAACAGGAGGATCTCATGGCTTTTTTTTTGTTTTTTTTTTTAAACAATCAACTATACTTGTCTTAAGGAAGGGAGAGTAGGAAAGAGTTACATGAGTGGGGTCTGTTCTCTGGTGGGGCAAGAAGGACAGAATTCTCTGATTAAAATTGGAAAGAGAAGTTTTCCAGAAACTAAAAATGTCTGATGATAGGCCTGACATTTGTTGAGTGCCAACTATGTGCAATACTGGGCAGCATGTTATAAAGAATATTTCATTTGATCCCAAAATAACTCTAAAGATTTATGTGGGGGCGTCCTCATTGTTAATGAGGAAACTGAGGCCCAGAGCAGCTAAACAGCCTGAGCATGCCCACTGAGCTGGGGAGAGGCAGAGGCTGTGTTCCTGCTGTTGTATTACTCTGCTTCTTGTGACTAAATGGGTGAGGGTTACCGCTGACCTAGGACTGGGGTAGCTTCAGGGATCATGCTGTTAGGAAAGACTCTGCTCTGGAGCTTTCTCCCTAAGTCTCCCCAGGCCCCACTGTCTCCTTGTGCAGCCCCCCACCCCCACCTGCCCTTATCTTGTTCCCTGCCCCAGGATCTCTGTGGCTCACTGACTCTGCTAGCTGAGCCTTGACATGGGGAACCATTGGTAACTTAGAGCTGGAGGAGTCTCTGCATGAGGTATCCATCAAATGGCAAAAACAATGTGCTACAGGTCCAAGAATATGATGTGGGTTCATGGAGAAATGTTGAGTTTGAATTTCAAGCCTACTTTTGCATAGAAATGCTATCACACTGGTAATTCATTGCTGTTGCTAGAAATTAAGTTTTAAACGATGATTTTGTTAAAAGGCTTATATCTTTTCTCTTTCTGTGGGAGATTGTGTCTTGGGTTAAAACTAGAAAGACTTAATAAATAGGGTTTCCAAATAATTTATCTTCTAAACTGAGCACTTCTGAGAACAAAAGGGGGCACTACTAATAATGCCCCATGACTATCTCAAACAAACAGGGACGTATAGCTACCTACATAAGGGAATTTCAGAAGAGAACACCTTTGAAAGCTGAGAATTACTCACACATATTTTGTAATTACATGACAAGTTGTTTTAGATAGTGCCTCAATAATTTTAAAGAAAATGCACACGTATCTGCAAGGCAAACTTTGACACAGGGAAAGAAGAGGAACTTTTTGGCTTGCTGGTTATTAATAGCCTGGGTGCTCTCAAATTGCCAGTAAGTTTCTCTTGTCTGGTTCACACATTCCGATTCTGTCTTTCATACTGAACATTTGCAAACTCTCCAAATATAAACATCTTTAATGAAGCAGTAAGATACTGAGGAGAAACAATGTCCAAGGTGTGAATTATTGCACCATCCCTAACTCAGACTGAAGTGTGACTTTTTGTGACTGCAGAATGGCTGTTTGCCAAGTCATATAACAAAAACCCTGGTAATTACAGCCCTAAAGAATTCTTAGTATCTTTAAACATCTATTTTTAAGTTAGTAGAAACTATAAAATAAGAATCCAAATAGTAAAACCTCTTCTCCAAATTCTTAAATTTATTTAAATGACTAGCATTTATGTTAGATACCCTCAAAGATGCTTCTTTCATCTGTTAGTGATTTTTATGAAATATTATTAATGAATACCAGGTGGGGAGGAAGATTTAACTGAAAAATCTTTCATGAAAGACTTCTGATCAACCTCTGTACATCAGGGAAAATTCTATGCACTCAAAAATGGTGCAGTCAACATTCTGAATTTCTGTAAAAAATTTGGGTTTATATTTTGCTGTGCTTATCATAAACCGTGATTTCTTTGACATGGATTATATTTGCACTCACAGATTTGGGACACCTACAGTATGTGTAGATCAAGCCCTAAGTGAAACCATGCAATAGGCAAAACTCAAAAATACTCAATAGCTATTTATTTGTAGTCAGCAATCTAGGAACTGGATTCTCCTGGCTCCAGATTTTTCTAGTGTCTTTCCTCCTTTCCCCATCTCTTCTTTCTGTCTCTCATTGCCTTGAGTCTGATCTCTACTCAGCCTAAAGACTGTAAGTAAGTGATAATGGTTCATGTTATCGCCTATCCAACCTTCTGTACCCTCCTTTGCAGAATATCTCAGAAAAGTGACCTAGAAGGGTGAGTGGGTGTCTCAGGCACAGTGACAGAGTGAATTATGGTGACAGAAATTTTGGGGGCAGGGCTGTGTTTTCCTCAGCAACCCTCAGATCTCCTTGTGTAAATGTCTAGTCTACCTACCCACCCTGCATTATGCAACTGGCCAATGTCATTCTAGTTCACTTGAAAATGGGAACGTATCTTTAAGAATAAGAAACAGTCCCACAAAAAGATGTACTGAAACGTGGGGCTTTTGAGAAAGGGTGCAATAATGGCTAGCTTTGCTCTGTAAATCACTGTATTTCCCTGAAGGTAGTGATCATCAATGTTCTTTAACTCTCAGCTTCAGCTGGAAGAATCAAGGAAGAAATATTTCACATGGATCCATCTTACCCAGGACCCAAGCTGTGATGGGAGTTAGTGAGTTCTGAATAATGGCTGATTCATCTGCCGGAAACATTCAGCATTTGGAATACTTCTGTCTTTCTGTCACGCAGCTTACTCAGTATTGCTTTCTTTGTTTGCATCAATTGCACTTTCAGAAAGGAAAAAAAAAATACCTTCAGACTCACCGGGAATACTTTCCATCTGAAGACTTCTTACTGTGTCTCTTGGATACTGGCTTTCCAAACTCAACCCATCTTAATGTGGTCTCTAAAATTTCCTTTTGCACCCTGGGAAGGTTGGTTTTGTAGAAACTAAAAGAGATCTTAGAAATCAACAAATGTGATAGTTTTTTATTTTATTCTTCAAAAGCTTGGGGTTCCTCCGTGATGTCCCAGAAGCTATGGGGGCATTGGGCGTGGTGAAAGTGGGGCCCCTTGCTCGAGCTTCAGCATCTTCACTTTCATCTGTTCGTACACTGGGCTCTGTGTAAAATTTCTTTTGACCATAACAACCAAAGTTTGAAAGCTTCTGATACAGTGAAGTGATTAGTCCCACGTGTTCCAACTAGTTAATGGCAAAGTCTAGGCCGAGAATATGTCTCCTGATCTTGTGGAGCTCCTGTCTTGTGACACTGCTGCACCCTATGAAAAGATGATCAAAGTCACGTGCTGCCAACCAATAAATAAATGTGCAGAGTCACGAAGAGACCACTCATAAAAAGGAAACAATCCTTGGGAGAAAATGCTAAACCTCATTGAATTCAGGAATATAAATTAAAACAATGGTGATTTTTTTTTTTTTTATCCCATTGAATTGACAAAGATGTTAATAGTCAATGGATAAGCAGCGTTGCTTGAGACTGGGGCTCCCATCCATTGGTAATTATGGTGTAAATTCTGGGGGCGTACTTATATTGTCAAAGGTTAAGTGTGTTGACATCACTCCCACATATGACCTAATAACCCCACTTCTAAAAATTGGTCCTAAGAAAAGCATTTGAAATACGGTAAAAGGAATATGTTCTTTTCAGTGTTGTTTTCTTTTTTTTAAATAGTGCAAAAATGTTCCTACCCTAAATGCACAACAGTAATGGAACAGTTAAGTAAACTTAATGTCTGTATGGTAAAATATTAAAATCAAGTTTGTAAGTAGCTTTTTAGGAAGTGTTAAGATAATTTTAATATGTGATTAAATGAACATAACCTCGTGCAAAATTGCCTATAAAATATAAGCTGAATGGTTTCAAAATATGCATAGGTACAGAGGACAGACCAGAGAGAAATAGCCTAAAATGCTATGCTTACATCTAGGCAGTGGGATTACAAGGCATTATCATTTCATCTTTGACTTTAAAGATATTTTCCCAATTTTTCACATTGTATGGGTGTTGCTACTTTTATGAGACAGGTAGAAATGAGTTTTTTCTCTTCCTGACAAGTTCACTGAAAGTGCCACCAAGATCTTGGTTCTGGGTTATTTTCTGATATAAACCAGGAATGAGGAAAGGGCCAGAGCCCAGCTTCCACTGCACGATTTTGGTTCTGTGAACAGAAAAGATTCCCTTGTGTCATTTGGCACCCTCAAAGTTCTCAGGGTGTAGTGTCGGGGCTCAATGAAGACTCTGCAATGTAAAGACACTTTCTGTAGCTCACAAAAAGGAGAAGCCTTGGGTTTCAATCCTGGCTACATCATCTCCTGTCTATAGGACTTTGACCAAACAAAGAAACCTTTCTGAGCCTCAGTATTTTCATCTGTCAAATGAGGATGATAATCCTTCCTTTATGGTGTTGTTAAAGCAAGAAAAGACATAGAAAATGCCTAATGCAGTGTATTAGTTGACGTGAAAGAAATATTCAATCCATGTTTGTTGCATTGCTTCTCTTCCTCTGGGCCTCCTCCCTGCATTCTGGGAGTTATGCATGGGGGGAAAAGTCCTTGGGCTTTGAAAATTGGCTACTTATCCAATACAGTGGGGACTTAGGCAGATAAAATCCTAAGAATCAGGATAGTCCTAGATGGGTAGATCATTCTATCAACTCCAAGAGAGCAACAACTGGCAGTTACTGATTTTCAGGGGCTGTGGGCCACCCTGGTTAAGAACTTCGTGTGTTTATGTGTGTGTCTCAGAGATAATAAAAATGTTAGTCATTTCTCTTCAGTAGGTCCAGCTTTTTTATTATGTATTCCTGACTAGGAAAAGGTCTAACACAGGGTTAAGTTTCAGAACTGTGGAGAAGGAGACATTTCTTCTCAAACTTCTTACTCTACCTCCATTTACCCAATGCCTGGTGCCCTAAAGCTTTCAATCTCTCTTCTTTGTGCTTTCAGAAAACTGCTCTCAGATCCTTCATTCTGGCAAAAACATTATTAACAGATTTTGATGTTACCTTTCTTTGGTGCATTTGTTTTTTTTTTTTTTTTTTTTTGAGACTGGTTCTCACTTTGTCACCCAGGCTGGAGTGCAGTGGTGCTATCATAGCTCACAGCAACCTCAAACTCCTGGGCTCAACCGATCCTCCTGCTGCAGCCTCCCTAGTAGCTGGGACTATAGGTGTGCGCCGCCACACCTGACTAATTTTTTTTTTTTTTTACTTTTATTTTTTGTAGAGATGGGGCTCTCACTATGTTGCCAGGCTTGTCTTGAACTCCTGGCCTCAAGAGATCCTCCCACCTTGGCCTTCCAAAATGCTGGGATTATAGGCATGAGCTACCATGCCTGGCCCCACATTTGCTTTTAATAAGGAAGCTTATAGCCGTAATAGAAGAATTCCCAGGCCCAGTTAGCAAGGGGGCATTTTGGGTGTGGAAATACCATCCAGAAAAACCTGGAAATAACTTCTGAGGAAACCTCTTGCTAAAACTATTCACACTTTAAAGAAGGAAGGAGTGACCCCCAAAGACACGTGCTCAGTGAGGGCCTGCTGCTATCAGTTCCTTGCCCTCTGATAGTTTGTCTTTTCCCCAGACCTATTTCTGAGTCATGTCACTACTGTCAACATCATCAGTCACATTTGCTGTGAAGATGGTCAGATCTAGGTTCTTGTAGGCCCGATGGCTCATGTGGGAAGAACCTAAAATTAAACCAGGTCAGATGCCAATGTATAAATAAAATGCAAATGAATCATTAAATAATTAAAAATGGAATCAATGTTTACTGCCTCCTGGAACATAGCCCGAGAACCTGGATGCGAGATTGGCATACATCTCTAAGATAAAGCAACTGCAACATGGGATTTAAAAGCCAGTATTTCCAAAGGAACAATTAATTAAAAAGGGAGGTTAATTCACAGTTTACAGACTTAGCATCTGCTTGTTTAGCATATGCAATAAAAAGCAAAGTAGTGGTAGATTTGTAAAAATGTCATTAGATAATTGATATGTATATATGAGAATCATTTTTGCATAATCCATTTCTCTTTTCTCTCTCATGATCCTAAGAGATTGTTTAGAACAGAATGTGGTATTTGTACCCTCTGTCTTTTATGATTTAAATATTCCAAGTTGAAAGAATTTATATGTTTTTTATATGCCATATTTGTCATTGGAGTTTTTTCTGGAACTTTTCTTTTATCAGTGAATTGGAAAATATCTATTTGTGTATTTTCCTTGGCATGTTCAAGCAATATTTTCAAGCTGAAGTTCACAAGTTATGTTGTTTTTTTTAAGCAGGTATAATACACGAGGCCTGTTTAATTTGCTGATAACAAGGACTTAATTGTGGCTTTTTATAATATTAATAAATTCATGTTATTGCTTTATCCTTTGCATGGTTGTAGTTGCCTTTGTTCTATGAAGGCAAGCTATTTAATTTATTTGCTTTTTCTCCTAGAGAGCTATCTCTGCTGCAATAGGTTTTCATTGTCTTAGTAGTTTCCTATAGAGGCCTAAATATATTGAAACATGAGGGTTAAAGCTGAGCTAGAAATTGGAGATCTGAGGTTATTTAAAATATTTTTTTTATTTATAGGAGTGTTAGGTTGTTTTTCTATATTGCAATGGTTATGTGTGTGTGTGTGCATATGTTTTTGTGTGTTTTAACTAGGTACTGAGACTAGGATTCATGTCTTCTTTTGCTAAAGGCCCAAGAACATACATCATTGAAGAAAGGATCTTCCAGTAGTTTCCAATGATAAATTTTGGATATAGAACTTTTCAATAATATTTATTGCTTCAGGATAATCTTACCCCTCAGGGATCACTTCTTGTGTTAGAAAAAAAATATAGCTCCTAAATATAGTAATACACTTGCCTGTAATTAGAATATCATGAACATCTGAAAGACTTTATTTGTTGAAATTTACTTATGCCCCACCTCTTTCCAAGAAGAATCTGAAGCTATTTACAAAAAGAAAAGAAGACATGTATAGCATGATTAATAAATAGGAAGAGTTAGGGGTAAATTAAGGGGTGAGAATGAGGATGATAAAATAGGAGGAAACATTGCCAACTAAAGTTTGAGCATAATTACTGAGATTGAGGGCATTGAGAACTTAATATAATTTGAGCCTTTACTGGAATTTAGCCACTTAAAGCTACGCTTGTTTTCCCTGTTTGTATTCCTGTTTTGGCCGATTTCTTCGTTGGTATCGGTATGACACCACCACCTCCGCCCTTTGCCAGACTTGAAGATGAGGTAAAAATAAGCAGTGAGTTCTTGATATGTGGAAAGATTTAGATGCAAGGTTACAAAGGGATAATCCATGGGTGGAATGTGGTCCACCACTGTGTTTTGTTAAGTCCACATAGTGTTAAAAAAATAAATGCAGAGCCAACATTTAGAAATGAGAGGATTTTACATAAAAATTCAAAATTTGGCTTCTCTTTGAAAATCGAAAGAGCAACCAACCATCTGGCCTGCTTTCCTACATGATAGCTTGATCTTTAGATAGAGCTTGTTCTGTCTCCATTTGCCCACCCTTGGAGAGTGTGAGTCTGGCCCCTGATTAAGACAGCCCTTGCTTGCAAAGAGCTTGCAATCTTTCTGTGACAGGGGATAAGTATTGCATAGTTTGAGCTTGTTGCCTAGTGATTTTCTCATGTTTTTTGCCTTATGATAGAATTTCCTTACCCTAGCTTATAGAGAATATGTATAAAGCCTTTTGTAGCATAATTCATTTCAGATAATACCTCTTCCTTTAATATTCATTCATTCATTCATCTTTCATTCCAAAAACATTTATATCATGTTTACTATCAAAATCTAGGTCCAGATAACTGTGTCTGTAGTTGCTATTTTAGAAAGTGCTAAATACCCTGTATAAGAGGGAACTTTAAAAATACTGTACATCAGGATTCAGAATAATATCAGTTATTGAAAATTAACTCTAGATTCCCACTTCAAGTATTGTCCGACATGAGGAAAAACTGATTTCAGTGTGTCATTACTCAGTATGGGGACCTAATGACCTGGGCAGAGTGGATCATCCTACACCTGTGTTAGTGCCCAGCTTACCCTTAGGAATGGAATAGCGAAGGGGCTGTATGTTTGAGGACTGGAGCTGAGCCACTACCCTGCAGAAGAAAGCTCACTGATAGTAAGAAAGACTGATGCAAATATAAGCCTTTCCAAGCAAATAAGAAAATATAGATTCACGTGGATTTATTCCAAGCCTGAGTGTGATTCATTTTTGGGGCACGTATTTTTTTTTCTCAGATCTTAGCATTTGGAGGCAGAACGAAACTTCATTTTTTATTTACCCTTAAATACAAGGTACCTGGTATGAAAGAGGCATTTTACAAAAAAGATATGTTCAGCAAATCTGTTAATTGTTGGAATTAAAAGGAAAAAACCACACTACCACAAAACCCCTTGGTCATTATTACCTCAAATACAAACAAAATACAAAGACACTCTGCCATTTCTCTACCTTTGGTGGTTGTTTCCCTTTTAATGACTTTTAAAATCTATTCCTTAGGAGCCAGCCGTCGTCAGTCATTTAATCGTTCAGCCAATTGACATTTGAGTATTTGTTCTTCGTGTGGTGCTATAGTTCCAAATTACACTCATTATAAATCTGCAATGTTGAACCACTGTAGACCAAGTTTTAAGCTTAATCTATATCAAAGGAAAAGAGTTCAAGCCATCTTAGTCAGATTCCTTTCATCTGATTGCTTTTGTCATAAAATTTAATACCATATGATAACTTATCAATCCATTAAAGGTCACACTAAATGATGTAAGCATTTCTCCTCTCAGATAGCTAAAGATAAATTCTTTAAAGAAATCAACCAGCAAGAATCTTTCCTTATTCCAAATTTTGAAGTCTGCATCTGATTTTCAAATTAAGTGAATGAGGTTTATTCCATCTGTGTTCTGTTCTTTCTTTCTTTTCTTAACACTAAAAATGGAAGCCCAAAGACAGAGTTTAACATTTTTTAAGTTGGAGAACAGAATGTGATAGGTTAAATTTTAATCTGATCTCTCTCTAAGCAGCATGTATGGAATCTTTCTTGTTACTAGGCTTGGGTACAACACATTTCATTTTTGAAGGCTTAACTTATTCTCCAGACTTTGTGTTAGTGAATAAATAGAATCCTTTTATCTTCATATTGTTATGGTGAATAATGTACTTAAATGTACGTATGTATATTGCCGTGCCCATCCCTGCAAAATTGAATTGTAATAAATAGCCCTTCAGTGATGGAAACTGATAGTATTTCAGGAGTGAATGTCTGGTATTCTAAATATGACTTACAGGTGCTACTAATAAAAGTGCATTCACCATATATGTGGTGATAAATCTCATTCTTAGATAGAAGCTCGGTCACTCTCATATGACTCCCTTTGTGTGATCTGTATGTGCTAAGTAAGCATTTGGAGGCAGAACTAAAGTATGCATGAGCTCAGTTCTAAGTATATTATTTCTTAATTCAATAATTGTTAATTGAAATGAAATCAAAGAATTTTCTATTTCATTATGTTCCTTGCCTGACTCTGGGTATGATCCCCAGTGATAAGAGTTCATGAGAATTTCATGAATGCTTTTTTACTTAGTATTTACAATGGAAGGCTTTTGAGTGCTCCTGTTTATGTGGATTTAGATAATTACTAATAAAACACACACCCTGAACACGTAGGAAAAGTCAGATAGAATATGGGTAGCCTTTTGAAGACTTTACAGAGTGGGGAAAGGAGTTCCACTCTACGTTGAGTCCCAGTTGAGGCTTACTGTTTTGGGGTCAGAGCAGTGTGTTGACTGCACACATGCCTGATCTTTGTGATGTTGTATTGGGTGTTTGCTTGGAGAACAATATTGAAGTGTGCTCCTGGATGGCTAATTCAAAGACTTTAATACTCTGTACATGGCACGTTGAATTGGAGGTTTCCCATAGGACTGGGAAGGTATTCTAACACCAGCTCCCCTGTCTTGGTTGCAAACTCATATACGGCTTTGGAAAATTAATAGAAAAAATGAAGATCTGTTGACTAGCCCAGCTTCACTCATCCTAGCCATACACACTTGCTTGGCCTTTCTGGCAGGAGACTCCCTCAAGGCCTACTTCCAGGCCTCTGTCAAAAACAGGGGTGCTCCCATAAATTCCTTTTGAACTTTATTGTTCATTCATATCTTCATTGCCTTTAACAGCCCATTTCGAACTCCTCTTTTCTAGAAATGTGTCCCTCAAATAGCTTTAATCATCCTGAATACATTTCTCTATTTTATCACTTCAGCCCTTCTTTTGTTAGAAATCTTTCCTTTTTCTTTCCTTTCTTTCTTTCTTTTTTTTAGACAAGGTCTTCCTGTGTTCCTCACTGCCATCCCCCTTCCCCCAGTCTCCTGAGCAGCTGGGAGTACAGGCACATGCTACCACATCGGGCTCACCTCAGCCTTTTTGAGGGCAGGAATCGTGTCTACTACTATTATTATTGTTTTCTCCATATGTTACAGGAAAATCGCTATATCAGTGATTCAGTACTTTTCACAGATTCAGGCACAGTTTGGGCTAGCTAGGTTTTAAAAAATTCTCTGGTTTAACCCTCCTTCATTTTTGCATATGAGGATACTGTGTGCAAGGGAAGTTAGAGTGCCATTCAGTGAATATTTACTGATTGCCAATTAGATGCCTATGATTTATTATATTTTAAGTTTTTGTTTCGATACATTTTCAGATGTCACAGAAACATTGCAAGAACAGTACACAGAATTCTCTTATACTCTTTACCCAGATTTCCCAAATGTTAACTTTTTCCCATATTGGCTTCATCATTCCCTCCCTCTATTTTTTTCTGAACCATTTAGAGTGAGTTGCAGACTCGATGCCCCTTTACCCCTAACTCTTTTAGTGTGCAGTTCCTAAAACCTTGAACATTCTCTTATGTAACTGCAGGACAATTATCAAAATATAGAAAGTAACATTGATACAGACAGTTATCCAATATACAGACCTTAGTGATTTCACCAGTTGATAGCCAAAAAAAATAAAATAATAATACTGGATCATGTGCACAGTGTTTAAAGTCTCACAGCATGTTCAGTGGCAGCTGTGAGACTAGCACCCAGGTCTTTCAACTCATTCTCTCACGTCCTTTCTGCCTCACTAAACTAAAATGACATCTTTAGACCTCACCTCTGACAACACCGTAGAGTTGTGGGGAAACCTTGGTAAACTTCTTAGGGCTTTCAAAGCTGTTTAGTAACTTCCACAATCTGGGGCTAGTAATGATGTTATTGTTTTTTAAAGGTCAGCAAATACCAAGTGGAAATCTTGACAGCGTTCCTCATGTCTCCAAGGAGTAGAGGTCTCATTTATGGGATTAAAATTCAGAGAACTACCAGGTGACAGTGTTGAATAGCAGCAAAATCCTTGGCAGACTCCTGAAATGTGGATACAGGACAGGACAGTTACCTCTCCCGTCTTCCTCATTAATGATGGTGGTAATGATCTTTGACCCCATAGGAAAAAATATCAAAACACTATGTGAGATTTAGTTTAAACAGCTCATCACTTATAAATTCAACAACACATGTTTTCCTACATTGCTACCAGGATTTGCATAACAAAATTTTCTGGGTGTCTAACAGAGAATCTAGATTAAACATATGGATGTTTTAATGATTAGGCCTAAGAAGAGACCAAGGCTTATGTCTATTTTCATGGAGTTCCTTCTTTAATTTACTGTAGGCATCCAGACGTGGCCTCCAGCATTAAAGAGAACATAGCACAGCAGAATGTTCAGCTAGGAAAGAATTTGGCATTGTTCAAAGGTTTGGAGGACAATTACAACACTCATAAAACTAGAAAATGATACATAAATCTTTTTTAAAGTAAAAATGTTGGCTTATTTCTCAAAATGTTTTTATTACTTAATAATATGACTATCAGAGCCTTTGTTCAGCACATAATGTTCAGGATAATTTGGTAGACATGAACAAGATCCTTTAAACAACTTGCTTTTATCACAATTCAATTTTATTCCTCTATTCAAGCATAGTGACATTCATTTAGTGACTTTGTTGTGGGAATATTTCTTTGCATGTAATACACACAGCCATTCAAATGTAGTCTGTTTTGGATCATTATCCATTTCTTTGGGCTTTCTTGGATAGAACAGATAGAGTCAGGTTAACAGCCTCAAGTCAAAAATATTTGAAAGACATGATTTCTCTTATATATATAATTACAATAAAAACCCTTTATTTTTGATATACTTTAGACAGGCATTTACAACAGAGAGCTAGTCTGAAGCTTTGGCAAGTGTGTGTGTGTACGAGAGAGAGAGAAGAGAAGAGAAGAGAAGAGAAGAGAAGAGAAGAGAAGAGAAAACTTGTCTGATTTACTTGCTGAGTTTTCAGCTGAAAACCTTTGCTGTGAAGGAGACAAGGAAAAATTACATTAAACCTGGCTAGGTATACAATCTTCACTTGGTAGGAAGAGACTTCCAACTAAAGCCCCAGACTAGTGTGCTCTTCCTGTGGTTCTGTTCCTCCTCACTGCCAGCCCTTAGAATCTGTCTGGTCAGTGCCCTTAGAGCTTCTGATGAGGGTTGGCCAGTGGACAGGAGTAACCAGACAAAAACAGCACCTGAAACAAACACCTTGCAAGAGGAAACACTTAAAGAAACAGGAAAAGAAGAGGATGCAGTAGCCACAGGTGTGATATAAATCAGCCAGTTCGTATGTTAGAAAATAAGTATTTTTGTTGGATTTGGAGAAAAAGTACATAAAAGGCAGCCTGTGCAGGGAAAGGAACATGAATGAGCCGTGGTGTCAGACAATCCCAAATTCAAATCCCGATGTTGCCACTTTTACTAGTGACATGACCACCTTGAGTAAGTTACTTAATCTCCCTGATCCTCACTTTATGCACAGGGAAAATCTTACATTCATTCAGCAGGCATATATTGGGCACCTATTGTGTACCAGCACCCTGCCAGGCACTGAGAACTCATTGATGAGTAAGACACAGCCCCTCTCCTCAGTTGGCTCAGGGCCCACTGGACTCACAGAGTGGTGAGGCTCATGTGAAAATGTATGTGAAACCACTTAGCAGAATGTTTGGCACCTAGTGGTGGCTTAATGTATTCATTTTCCTTTCCTGTTTGTTCTCTCAGCCTTCCATCAACATGGGGAAATCTAAAAATTTCCTAAGAACCCAGTAATTTTAGTCAATTATTCCCATTAAACTTCCCCACAAAATTTCTTAGGAAGAATTGTCATAATTTGGAGTATGACCAGTTAGATGCATAGTTCTATGGAACGGTACTGGTCTGAGTCAGCAAACATGAGCTCCTATTCCAGCCTTGCTCTTGGGCAATTCACTTCCTCTCCCTGGGACTTCTTTCTCTCAGTGGTACAGTGAGGGTTTGGGATTATAGTTAGGCGTGATCTTTATCTCTTCTGGTCCAACATTAACTGATTTTACTTCTGATTCTATACTTGAGTCTATGTGACGTCCATGTTTGTCTTTCTTATGTCGACCTTTTCCCTGCCCCCCGCACTCAAAGCTTTGTTGGAATTGTCGGTGAACATGGCTTTGGTTTCGAACCTTATTCAGTTGCTTTTATCCTGTACTTTCCTCCCATCTCCAGTTTTGGGGCAAATGGAAGAGGAAAGAAAAGAGGCGGGAAGGCATGGCTGTCTCTACAGCTTATCGTTTGTCTCCTTAATTAAACTTACGGTGATCTTGGGTTCTCTGTTTCATGCTTAGAACACATGAGGCTGAAAAGCCCCTGTTCCCTAAAGTCTTCATCATTGTTGCTGCTTTCATTTGTAGCCACTGAATCCTTAAGCTAGATTATAAAATACCCAAAATCATAAATGGTGAGAAGCAGAGGGGTCTTTAGTGACTATTTGGGCATCTATAAAGCTGAAGTCCCAGAGGAGAAAGAACCATTCTAAGGATGGGCAGTTGGTTAGCATGCAGGCCAGAGCTTGAACTTAAATCATTAGTGTAGCTCTCTTTGGCTCTGCCATTGCTATAAGAAGGGTTATTTTTATGTGTTATTCTTCACATCACCTTTTAAGTGACCAAATATTATCCGGAGGCCCCCATCTTCCTTGTCCTGTGGTCCCCCCTAGCCTTATGGGGTTCTCCCCGATGTCTCCTGGGCTGAAGCTTTCCTTTCCACCCTTAAGTGTATTAAAGCAGTTCTAAGAAAGTATCTGAGATGCCCCTGGTCATCCTTAACCCCTATATATCTCTTCTATTCCTATTTCCTTCTTAATAAGCATATTAATCATGGCTAACAGTTTTTAAATGCTTTTAGCATGATTGTGACATTGTGTCAAGTACTTTGCATTAGAACAACTATGTGACATACTATTCTTTTCACCATTTACCAGAGGGAAAATTGAAATGTAGAGGAGTTCCATGCTTTGCTTGAGGTTCCAAGTCCAGTAAGCAGTGGTTGAAGCTAAGTGGTCTCACTCTAGAGTCCGTGCCACTAAATGCTGTAGTATATTCCTCTCCCACCAAACTCCCTCCTACTTCCCCCAAGTCCCAACATATTTTCTCTTTTTCTTTTATAGATTCCTTTCTGCCTATCTCCTTAAACTTTGGAGATTCTCAGAGTTTCATCTTTGTCCCTGTTTTACCATCCCCCATATGTGTGATCCCTGAATAATCTCACCCATATGGAAGACTCTGATCTTACTGATATCCCCAGAACCTGGTTCTAACTGCATTTCCAGGCTTTCCTTTCCAACTGCATATGTCTAGTTCTGTCTGTACCTTTGCACAGGCACCTCTTACTCAACTTGTTCAAGACTATGTGGTACCTTAGGCTGCTAGAGTTATTGCACTTCAGACATCATCCTGGAAGAGGAGATATTTTGGAGGCTTTCCTGAGTCTGCTGCAATGAAATGCTGGGTATAGCTACATGTCAAAAGTATGGGTCTGGATATTAGAAACTATTTTTTATAAGCATGTACCTATAAACAAATAAATTACAAGACCTTTTTTCTTCTGTGGAAAAGAATGTAGTTTCAAAAAAGGATAGGATTTGTTTTTTTTGCCTTTGTTATTCAAAGACATGTTTATTTCAAAAGGAACTCTGCGGAGATGATGCTGGGAATGATCTGTCTGCCATGTTTGAGAGTCCCCCCAAGCCTCTGTTCTCCTGTATCCATGGACCCTCGGGAGCAGAGATATGTTAGAACCTCTCACAGTGTGGAAGAAACACAGCCCATGTAGGTTTCCACAAGTTCTAGTAACCCACTGTACCAAACCGGAGCATGATACCTTGAAAAGGAAACCAAGAATGAAATTTGGAATCAATCTCTCTTCACTCCGCTTCGCTTCCCCTCATCTCCAGCTGCTCTGCTATCTTTGGTTTAAACAGCGCTATTTTTGTCAAGATTAAGCATCTTTTTGTTTCTTTTAAGTCTGGTCTCTGCTTTGCTTGGGAGTGTTCATCTGGGTTTTACTCTCTTCCTCCCTGATCCATAGATTTTTATTCTTGAATAGGCCCCTCACTTTATACAGTATCTTTTGCGTCCTAATATTGTTTGTTCAATGCTTATAAGGATGCTCTTTGCCATCTAATTTTAGATCATACAGAATGCCCTCTAAGCAGCGTCTCCTTTGGTGGGATAAAAGCCATGGTTAAGATGTCACTTCCCATAAATCATCTTTGGTGAAGATGAAGGCAGCTCTAGGCAGGAGAGAGGGGAGCAGGAACTCACCAAGTCTGACCCTTTCAAAGTCGACTTAATCCTCCCTCTTATCCGGCCATCTCTGTGCTATCCTTTGGAGGGTGGATGGACCCTCTTTAACATGAAGGAATGAGCTTTCATATTGTTCCCCTTTGTTACAGCAACAAAAGCTCTGGAAAATTCCAATTAATTAGCAAGTCTTGAGCTAACGAAAGAATAAAACCGAAAGAGAAATGCTCTAAGCTTTCAGAGAGGCATAAGCATATGAGGACAATGCTGATTTCAAATATTTGGGGCTGTTTGTATAATTTTCCCAGGGGTTGCCTTCCTGAGACTCACAGAGATAAGATGAGAGAGACAAGAGCAAGGATTTGTCAGAGTCAGGATGTAATAACATTGTTGGCTTTTAAAGACACTAAATGACCCACTATCATTTGAAGAAGGCAGTTAAATATGGACTCACCCAATCAGGGAAATTAAAACCAGAATATAGACCTTTGTACATTTTGTGTTTAGAGGAAGCCATAGCAATTGGATGTGCGCAAAGTAGATTATGAAATAAGGCTAAAGTTAATTATTGTGAAGGACCAGGAAATCACTATACCCGTTGTGTCTTTGAATGAGGGATTATAAGCATTGTGGCTGCTAGAAATGTACGGTGGTGAAAAGCACTGACATCACTCATTTGCAGCCCTTTTATTGTGTGTTAGCAATAATAATAGTAACATAATAACCACAGCAAAACCACCACCATCAACTAACATACTGAGCATTTACTGTGTACATTGTTTTGAGTACATTTAATTTTCTCAACAAATCCTATGAGATACTAGATACTATGTGACTGTTGCTTTTATTACCTCCACTGACTAGTTCAGAATATTGAGGCTCAGCTACTAAATGACTGGCTCACACTTGTAAGTGACAGGCCTAGATTTGAA
Organism: Indri indri; assembly: GCA_004363605.1. Classification (NCBI taxonomy): domain Eukaryota; kingdom Metazoa; phylum Chordata; class Mammalia; order Primates; family Indriidae; genus Indri; species Indri indri. The sequence continues at coordinate 69,323 of RJWJ010000616.1, read as the reverse complement.
TCTAAGCATTTTAATTTCAGTGCCCATCCTCCAAACCACCATGCCACGCTGCCTGAGAAATATGGTCTTACTACCTGTGTGGAAATACTACTTGAGAGGCTAAATGTTGCCAGGCTGGACTAGGAGTCAGACAGTCTGAGGCCTTATTCCCAGTTTGGTCACAAATTATTCCTGCAGTCTTGGAAAAAAATCACTCACTTATCATTTCTGGCCTTCAGCATGTTCATCGGTAAAATGAAATTGTATTAGATGATTTCTGAGGTATCTTCCAGCTGCACTACTCCATGGATTGAGAAAATTATGGGTTTCAGATACAGTGTAAATGAAATGGTCATTTTGAAGGAGCGTGCTGTGTGTGTATGTGTGTGTGTCTGAGCGCACGTGTGTGCACATACATCCTCATAAAAATATGAGATAGCAGCTTTGGACCTAGGAAGATCTGTGTTCAAACCCTCACTCTCCTGTATGACTTGGAGCTGATTGCTTTATCTTTTTGTACTTTAGTTTCTTTCTCTGATGGAGGTAATGATATATACGTAGAGTCCCTAATGTGGTACCTAGGCATTGTTAATTCCCCTGTCTGTCCTCACGTGGATGGTAAGAATTGGATGGTAAGAATTACCCTACTTGAGGAGCTGGGTCCCGAAAAGAGATTACTGCAGCCAAAAGGAACATTTTCTTGAAGAGGTGTCTGGGTAAGTATTTTTGGATGGATGGATCTGTTGGTGATTGATTGTGCATATATGAGAATATTTGGTCATGAAACTACCTAGCTTCTGGCACATTTCCTGTTAGACTTCTTCACTGAATTATAACACCTTCCTTTTATTATTTTTTCTTGGGTAATTATTTTGTCTGCAAGTGTCCTTAAGATTCCCTGGAACAAGTAGTAATTGAAAGGTTGCTGGATTAGCAATCATACTGAGTTGGATAGTATCTCCCTCAAATTCATGCCTACCTGGAACCTCCAGAATGTGACCTTTTTTGGAAATAGGGTTTTTGTAGAGGTAATCGAGTTAAAGATAAGGTCATACTGGATTAAGGTGGGAACTGATCCAATGACTGATGTCTTTATAAAAAGAGGGAAATTTGGACACCAGAGACAGAATGCCACATGGACACATAAGACACACAGGGAGAACACCATGTGATGGCAGAGGAGGAGATTGGAGAGATGTGCCTACAAACCAAGCAGAATCAACACTGTTAAAATGTCTATACTACCCAGAATGATTTACAAATTTAATGCAATTCCCATTAAATTACAACTGTCATTTTTCACAGATCTAGAAAAAAATAATTCTACACTTTGTATGGAACTAGAGAAGACCCCATATAGCCAAAACAACCTTAAGCTAAAAGAATAAATCAGGAGGCATCACTTTACCAGATTTCAAGCTATACTACAAGGCTATAGTAACCAGAACATCATGGTACTGGCACAAGAACAGAGACCTGGACCAATGGATCAGAACAGAAAACCCAGATATAAAACCATCCTCATATTGCCATCTGATCTTCGACAAAGCAGACAAAAATATACACTGAGGGAATAAATTTCTATTGTTTAAAGCTACCCACTTTATGGTACTTTTGTGACAGCAGTGCTACAGAACTAATACAGCAAGTAAGGTTCCTACTTCTAATCATAATAGTCAGGGCTGGATGAGATGGAGGGAAGCAAATAGACACTGACTAAGGCGGAAAGAAAATGCAATGCATCTACAAAAGGGTATTTTTGAAGCCATTTATTGTGGTTCCTCTTCCCAGTGTATCTAAAAGCTCTTTTTACTCTCCTTGTCCATGATCAGAACAGGTGTCATGGAAATGTCAAAACAGAGAACATGATGAAAATCAGGTTTTAAGTAGGCTAACATTATTTTTAAAAATTTTACATTCATAAAATCAATATACTATAAAATGCACTGATCACAATATACATACTGTATTGTGCTGTCCACACAATGAATATTAAGAGAGGTGCCACTAGTGTTTACCAGTTGATTTAAATATTCTTTTGAAGTCATCTACATACTTCTGGAAGTTAAAGTTTGTCTGAAACACTAACCTGGCTACAGAATAGGTTGGAAAGTACAGACTACCTTAGAATTAGATTATTATTTGTATTAGGGAGAGGATCAATCTTGAAATTATAATAAGAAAAGTATGACTTAGTTACCTAAAAGACAAGGACTTTGAAGAAAATGACATGATAAGACAAAACCGTCAAACAGGCTTGGGCTGTGTGGACTCTGTTCCAGAAAAGCTCGGAGTGAAGACAGCTCGTGAATTCTGTCATCAGGCAGAGAGGCCCATATCACATGTCACTTTGCTTTGTTTTTAACATGTGGCTCAAGCTATGCCAGACCTGCTGCTGTGTGGGAGATGTACTTTCTGACAAAATAAGGCATTTTCCTGGCATTAGGCCCCTTTGGAATTTTTACTGGTGTGCATAAACCCTGCGAGTTTGTGTCTCCCACACATATCCAATGCAGTCACTTGGCTTCGCAGATTTATGGTGGTCTTGAAGACTGTCAGTGCCAGTGTGGTCAGTTCCTTCTGTCCACTGGAGGTTATTCTGAAGAGATGGAACCAGGCGTTCATTCATCCACTGTTTAAAAATTGTCTCCTATCTACTATGCCTGTGATGAGGAAGAAATAGAGGAGACAAAATAGATAGACCAATTTTGGAAGAACTGAAAATATTTTGTAGAGTGGAAATGAAAGTATTTCTAGCAGACTGTCTCCTTGTCCTCTTTCTCCTCATTCATCATGATAATAAAGTTCACTGGAAAAGTTCATTTGTATAATTTCATGTTCAAAGAGATGATGATGATTACAATGATGATATTAATATTAATGTTCATTCTTGGCTGTCTGTTATTGGCTGAGTGTAAGTATTGTATAAATAAACAAGTCCCAGGACACAAGTCTGAGATACTTTTTGAAACCCTGTTGGCTTGCCCTCTTAACTCCTGGTTCTTCCCTCCTGAATGTATTTCACTGCTGGTCACAGAAGTGATCAGTGGAACCACATGGACCCCCCCGCCCCAAGTGCAAATTCATTATCTGTTATGAAAAAATAACTTCAATACTCTTTTTAAAATTTAAGAGGCCATGCTGTGTTCTCTTTGTGTACAAATGCTAGAACACGATTATCCATGTTGAAAGAGGGGGCAAAAATAAGGCAGAGACTATACAAAATGATAGAAAAACCCCCAGTGTTTCGTACATGACCCTGGGAGATGGTTCATCCGGTTCATTCAACCCACATTTGTTGATCATGTGAGTCAGATAAGGGGTAGGAGCTAGAACTGCAAACTCAAGGAAGACACAGGCTCTGTTCTGTAGGAGCTTATAGTCTAATGTTGAGAGACTAACAGGTCATCTGCAAATTTACATGGTCCCACACTCTCCCTTGCTGAGTCCATTCCAACTAGCCTGTGTTTCCTTTCCTTTGTCCAACATACCACGCTGGTTCAGGCTTCAGGTCTTTGTGCTTGCCATTTCCTCTGCCTGGCACTCCACCCTCATATTATTGCATAGCTGGTTTCTTCTCATTGTTTGTATCCCAGCTTATAAGGCATCTCTTCCATGGGCCTTCCCTGCCACTCAGTCCAGTAGCCCACTGCCTCATGATTTGCCATCCCATTTACCTGCTTTATTTTTTCCATGGCACTTATCCTTGTTTCAAATTATCTTGTTCACTTATTCATGCATTCAATGTATCGTGTATCCCCTCTCCACTAGAACGTATACTTTATGAAAACGGGGGTGGGAGGCAACTTTATTTGTCGTGTTTACCACTCTATCCTTAGCAATACATTTTTGCCGAATGAATGAATGACTATAATACATTGTCATACATTCTGTAATGAAAACGTTAACAAAATGCTATAGGAAAATGAGGAAAAGAGTGACAGCCTCTATGTCTGAGCATGTTGGGGATGTCTTCACAAAAAAGACAGGTGGACTGGACCTGGAAGGGAGGAGAGAGTGTAGCAGAAGGTGCTGCCTCTGCTTAGGGAGATGAAGCTCTTCCTGCTTGATCCTGCCCCTCCCTGCTTGACGCATTTGATCCTGGCCTCAGCGAGCAGCCTGGATAATTCACTGATAGAGTTGACAGTAGTGGCTCGGTGACTGTGACCTCTGCCTTCTTTGGACACATGTATCAGGGAAGTGGAGAACACATGTTTACTGAAAACTTCTTTTTTATGCTAAAAGAAAGTTGCTAAAAGCTTGTCTTTACAATAAAGAGAAACTCGGAATTGATGTAATGGAGAAAAGGAGCTTATGAAACATAAGTAGGCATTCTTGACAGAATAAAAATAGAAGCTTAAAAGAGGCATCGTTTTTGGAAAGGAAAAAAAAAGACTTTTTTTTCCCTTCTACTGTAAGAAAATATGTGTGGATGAGGCATGTGTGTTAAACTATAGAATAAAATTTGCATGTTACTTCGGGGTACTGCAACCATGGCAATTAAGAGTTTTGTCGGTCCTGATAGACATGCTTGCAATATATACATCCATTAACAAGATTATCACTTGAAGAGACAATCATATTTTTACTGAAAAGGTTTTTTGAGGATAAAATTTATTGATATTTAATGAAGCATGAAGTTTCTAAATGAACCATGAAAGCAATAGCTAAACTAATTAACTGCACATAAAGGCTCCCAGAATGCATGCGTGATGTGGGCTGTGTGCTTATCAATCATGCCTGGTTACAGTGACATCTTGGATAACATGCTCCTCATATATGCTTTATGGAAGCAATAGTAAATCTTCCGGTAATGCATGCACTAAAGGAGGAAATAACCATTTAGATTTCCTGCAAACGTGGATGGGATATTTAAGTCAAGCACTGCAGGGTTTATAGGTTATAATTTAGCAGAGTTAAGACTAGTAATAACAACATATTATTTCCACACACTTGATTTAAGCCTCTATCTATGCTGTTTCTTTGAATGATGGATCGTTCCCTGGTTCTAAAAATATGCATCTTCCTCCTTCCTCTTTCCCCACAAAGAGACCAAGGATGCTAAATAACATGAGATGAACATTTCATTGTGCAGCAGAAATTCATGTGGGCCTTTTTCAATTGCATGTAAAAACACGCCCTGCTGAGAGCTCTGAGAATTTTAAAAAGCAGGCAAAACCAGTCCTGCTTTGGCAGTCATTGTGAGTCCTACCAATTTGAGAAGCAGACAGCTTACCCTAACCAAGCTGTTAACGTTGACCTTCGTCAATGGCGATCTTCCTTTGCAGTCACTGCCTGCCTGCTTTTAGCCACAGGAACCTGCTCTTTGCCCCGTTACCCTAAAGCCTAGCTCTCAGGTGGCTTTTACTCCCCACATGCACCTTCCTGAAAATTCATACACTCATGAAAGAGTCTGACAAATCATTAAGACCTGCAGTGATAGTATATACTAATGCAGTGACGCAGGGGCCGTGAGAGACATTAGAGCAGCGCTTCTCAAACTTGAGTGTGCACCAGCAGCCCCCACAAGGCTTGTGACAATGCCAGTGGATTGACTCCACCCCCAAAGTCTCTGATTCAGTAAGTATGTGGTGGGGACTGAGAATCTGTATTTCTAACCAGTTCCAGGATGATACTGACGCTGCTGGTTCAGGCACCCCATATTGAGAACCACTGAAGTATAGTGTGTAAGCTAGGATGGAGAAGGGCCGTTTTCAGGGACACCTTATTTTTATAACTTTTCCTTCCTTTAAGGGGTGTTTCTATTCTTTCTCTAAGATATCCAGGGCCTTCCTCACTAGATAAGGGCATGAAACTTATTCACATTTAGGTATAATGATCCTTAAAGGGCTACAAGAGTGAAATTGAAGGAATGAAACTATGAAGATGGTAGTTCAGCTATCTGCCAGTGGGTGGAAGGGTTTTAGGGGACATAAAATTTAGGTCCGAACTCACCATTCGGGGCAGATATACTACTTGCGTGAACATCTCTGCGCCCCAGTAACCAGATGATCCCACCTTTGCTTCTAAGTTCTCTCTCTAATACCTGTCACAGGGCCTGTTATACGGGAGACAGCTGGTAAGTGTGTGTGAAGTGGATGGAGGGAGGGATGGATGGATAAATGTGTACTAAGGACAAAAGTGATTAAAGCTTGTGTGCGTCAGTGCTTCTCTCTCCTCTTGCTCCTGCCTATTAAGAAAAATGTAGTGTTGCCTGAAAAGAAAGAAGTTTCTTGGTTTCCCAGGACACCCCACCGCACCCCACCCCATCTCACCTGTTTTCGGGGTTTAATAAGCTGATTAGTTAGGGAAGAAAATCAGGGGAGTGGGAGTAGAGAAATGTTTGTTGGAAAAGGCTGAGACTGGATTATAGAATGAAGAGACTAGAGGCAGAAGGAAGGAAAGAACATTATTTCTACAGGAATGTCGGAGAGAGTTTGTTTTGTCATACGGGAGAACAGAGTGCAAGAAGGCTTCTTCAGAATTGCTGAAGGATATAAGAGGAATGGCAGAGAGTAAAGGCACAGCAGGTGACTTTTTTTCATCCATTGCTGGACTTAGTTTTTGCATGTACTGCTCCATCTGAAACTGGAATGAGAAGTCCTGGGATTTATTTGGGTTATGGATGATTGAATGTGTTAACAGATTACAAAATAATATATTCTTAAAGTGAATAATGGGGGGATACATGAAAAGCAGTAGCATGCAGTGCGAAGATGCTTAGTTGTTTATATGAGAATCTTTAGCAGTAGTTCTCAAAGTAGGGGGCCCAGGTGTTAGGTTTGTCTGTGTGGATGTTCCCTGGTTCCCCAGTTCGCAGTGTCAAGAATGAGGACTGGTAGCGAGTTGAGCTGATGATGGAGCGATCACAGACTCAGAGCAACTTAATACAAATGGTTTGTCATGTAAAAGAAAGAATGAAAATAAAGGGAGATACGCAAAGGGAAAACATGTTCCAGAGAGAGTGGAATGGGTCAGTCTCCAAGAGTGGGGAAAGACGTTGGAGGCTAAGCACATGTTGCCTTTTATAAGCCCACCAGTTTGTCCCGCCTTGCCCCTGGCAGGATTGGTTGCCATTTCCTGCCTTTGGGGGTGAAACAGGTTGGTGTTATGTAACAGATCACACGACAGGTTACATAACAAGGTCGATTATGTAACAGTTTCCCTTTCTGCCCATGTGTCCTTTCCTTCTCCATGAAGCTCCACCCATGTTATGCTAATTAGATGGTAATGAGCTCTAAGTCAGTTAAAGGTTACTAGGAACTTTTTACTATGCGTGTTCCCACCAGGGAACAGTTCCTAGCCGCAGTTTGGTTCCTAGCTACAATTCAGTTCCCGTTCTCCGCCTTTAGCCGCCTCCTCGCCACCTATTTACCCTAACACAGGGACCTGCAACATCAGTATCAGCATCAACCTGGGAACTTGTTAGAAATGCAGATTCTCAGGTCCCACCCCCCACCCACTGACTCAGAAGCTCGGAGGTGAGCCCAGCAACTGTGCTTTTACAAGCCCTCCAGGGGATTCTGCCACGTGCTAAGGTTTAAGAACCGGAGTACTGAGGAGTTGCTATACTTATGGTTCCTCCATTTGAAGGAACAGCAGAGACTGTACCTGACTAGGATCCTCACAAATTCAGGAGGGCTTTTGGTTAAATGATGACTGGAAGCTAATGTCGCCCTATGTGGGAGTACGAATTTTTCTTAAATATTTCATGTAAAAGGCCTATGAAGGCAGAAACATTTTGAGCTCAGCAAAGAAAACAAATGGGTTAAATATCAAAAGGGGAAAAACAAAAGTTTATAAAGCAGTCACACTGAATAACTGCATAGGAATCCAAGCCATGACCGGGTCACGAGCCTGGGAAAGTGACTTGGTTGTGGACCAAATGGGCCGTGAATTGGGTCAGTGGTTCCAGGTGTAATCCGCCTCTGATGTCACTGGCTGCACAATCATGCTTATTCTCCTGTTTTTTAACATGCTTTTTTATCTTTTGGCAGTAACTCAGTAACATGTGACCTTTTTAGTTTTTCACCTGTCAGTACTAGTATTTTTTCTTTAAATAGCATTTTTTCTGAATATAAAAATTATTAATATTATACATGCTTATTGTGGAACATTCTTAAATACCGAAAAAAAGAAAGAATAAAGTCACTACCTGTACTTCACAGATGCAGATATCAATTGTTAATAGGTATACATCTTGTGATTTTGCTCCAAAGTTTTGTGTTCTCGTCATCCACATTATATAATGAACTTTCCTCCATGTAGTTTGGTGTTCTTTGAAAACAAAATTTTTAGGTATAACAGAAATTGTTTTATGTGTGCAGAATTACTATACTTTGTTTAAACAAGTTTGCTTTCTTTTCTATTAAAATTATCACAAATATATTTAAAAATGGTGGTCTAAACCTCTGAATATTTCCTTATGGGTAGATTATCAGGTCAAATGAACATTTTAAACACCCTAGACTGTTATGTAGTTGCTTCCCAAAAGGTTTACATCACATATTACACTCTCAGTTCAATCTACTAGCAGAATATTGAGTGTCCATGTTATGTCTAGTCTACTGGATTCCTTTTTTGTAAACTGTTTTTGTCATTTGCTTTATTCTCCCTATAGGAATGTTTGTGTTTATTTGATTTGTAAGACCTCTTTATGTATTGTCTTTAGCCCTCTTCTATAGCATGCTAGTATATTTCCTAGTCTTTTGTTTGTTTTTTATTTTGTTTGTGGTTCTTTTTGAGCTAAAATACTTTTGTGGTTATATCTATCTTTGCCTTCTGGGTCCTAAAATGAAGTAAAAATTCAAATACATTTTGTTTTAGTTGTTTTATATTTTATTGTTAATATTTAGCTCTTTATTTCCCTGGAATTTATTGTGACATATTATGGCTGATTGTATTTTCCAGTGATGACTGAAACCATAGCTTCCATTCCATGGGCTCCTCTGTGGTAGAACTTTGTCATTCCCTTGTGAAGAGGTAGTGTTTATTTTTCTACCCCCTTGAATTTGGGTGGGCCCCAAGACTGTTTTGGCCAATGATAGTTGGCAGAAGTGATGCTATGCCTGTTTCAGGCATGGTTGTTAACTGGTCTGAAAGTCCCTCCTTCTGCTTCTTGGAAGCCAGACTCCATGCTGTGAGAAGCCCCAGTCACATGCAGAGGCCATGTGTTAGTGTTCCCGTTGATAGCTCCAGCTGAGCTCCAGGCTGACAGCCAACATCAACTGGGCGTGCACCCCCTTAGATGTCCATTCAGTCCATCTTTCAGATGACCGCAGCCCTAGGTGACATCTGACTGCAGTGCATAAGGGACTCTAAGTGAGAAGTATCCTGATGAACCCAGTCAACCCCCAGAACCACAAGAGATAATAATCGATTTTTGTAAGGGTGCTAAGTTGTGGAATGGTTTGCTATGTAGCAGTAATCAGAATAGATGCACGGGTAATGTGAATAAGGATTTGGATTGATTATTCTTTCCAAACTATAGTAAACTGTTGCCCCACTACCATTTATTGATCTCCGTTCCCCCACTCATTTATAATGCCACCATTTGCTAATTTTTATTATATATCTGGGGTCATGATCTTATACTTCTGCTCTGTTTCTTTATTTAGTTTAATTAGTCTTCGTTCTGTGTTCCACAGTTTTTATTTTCATAGCTTTATACTATATTTACTTAATTTGTTTACCTGGAAGAATTGCAATTTTGACAATTACCGTTGTCAAAGCAGTGAATAAGGAAAGGCCCATTAAGACTTCACATTAAGTCAGTGCTTCTCTCTGAGTGATGTTGCCCCTTGGGGACATTTGGCAATCACTGGACAGAGTTAAATTTTGGTTGTCACAACTGGAGGTGCTACTGGCATCTAGTAGGTAGAGGCTAGAGATGCTGCTCAACATCCTACAATGCACAGAGCACCCCTGAGCCTGAAACAAAAAATTATGTGACACAAAATGTCAGGAATGCAGAGGCTAAGAAACACTGCATTAAACCTATAAAAATGTTTGGAAGAATAAACATACTTACTATATTTCATTTTCTCCCCAAGGAACGTGTATATATCTGTATTTATTTACGTCTTCAGAAAATAAAGTAGCTTTTTTCATATTACATGCTATTTTTAGGAATTTTTAATTTTGTGAATTTTTTCCATTATATTTGGAAGGTCATAATTGATGGTATATAAGAAACCTATTGCTTTTGTCATGTTTATGTATTGAATTTTCTTTTCATTTATAGTAATTTTTAGTGGATTTTGTTGAATTTTATAGGTAGACAGAATTTCTGTAATTTAATTTGTTAAAAAGAGGAGAGAGTAAACTCAATGTTTACTCAGAAAATATTTGTCCTGGAAGGATTTGAGAGATTATTTATTCCCTTGCCTTTATTTTAGCGATGATAAATCTGAGGCCTAGAGAAGTTAAATTACCTGCTTCGTGTCGCATAGTTTGTATAGTACCCTACAATGGAGAGAAGTACAGAAAATAGCCTTTGAATGAGGGCAGTGAAAATTCTCATCATTTACATAAAAATGTAAAACTGGACCTGTGTTTAAAGCCTTTGGGATGTCATAGAGTTGGGAATGACTTTAGACATTTTCTCCTCTGTTCCCTTCCCCCTACATTCTCTGCAATATCCTGGCAACCCCACTTTGTGTTCTTCCAGGAACAAGAACTGTGCCTCACAAAGTGTTTCCAGTCATTTCTGATTTCTAGAAAGTTCTTCCTTTGATTCCTTCCTGAGGATCACATATCCCTTATGGTTGAGTGGTATTGGAGGAAGCAGAACTTTTACCAGCTCCTGAAATGGCAACTAACAGAGAAAAAAAATGTGTTACTTGTTAGTCTACTAGGTGAGATAGGGGATTGGGAGGATTTGAGGTTCTGGTTTCTTCATATAAGACCCATGAGAACTGGGCACCCCATAAATACTTTGGAATAGAATTAAATTTTATACGATGTTTTTGTGTTTTTTAGTTCTTTTGTAGAGGGGCCTGTGGGTAAGTTTTTGGACCAGGAAAGACTGAAAGCCCCCTTTCCGTCACCTTCCAAAGGGTCCCCCCTGCTGTGAAGGGTATGACCAGGTTTAACTAGGAACAGATGATTCTAGACGATTCTTATGCTCGCTGACATAAAGGAAGAGCCCTTGCATTACTTTGGATTCCTGAAGGCAGAATTTCTCTTGAGAACAAAGGCAAAGAAAGGCCGCAATGCAAACGAATTCCCTTAGTGCATAACTGCTAATTGGACAATTGTTCTGCAGTTATTATTATGCCAGGAAATAACAGCCTTATAGCCTCACTCAGTGCTTACAAACTTTAAGATGGGAATCTTTTAAAAAACTATGCTTTCAAGTTTGATATGCTTAAATTAGACTTTTTTTCCCTTTTCTTAGCTAGGTGCTTGCTGTTCCTGAACAGCCCAAATGTTGGTTCCATGGCAAATTGACATTTGTCATATAAATAAACAGGCACCAGTTCTACTAAAGCTGGTGGTGTAGCTGTGGTTCTACTAAAACCTAAGCTTTAAGGAGATATGAGAACTCAAGCCGAACCTCTTTTTGAAAATGTTGTAGTTAATCAATCTCATTTCTTTTTTCTCCTGAAAAGTCATACATTTTGTCTGATCTGGGAGGCTGCTGGCTTTTGTATCATCTAGGCTTCGAGACAAAAGGAAGAGAGGAAGCTCTCTGGGGGTGTTTTCTAATTCAATTTGTGAACCGAAAAGGAGTTACTCTTTAGGCACAGTTGTAAAGTAGGGGGTCTCTTGCCCCTTCTCATCCCTGACCCCCTCCTCTGCGATTACCCCTTTTCTCCTCCAGCTCTTCAATCTCTTCATGGATGCTCTTGTCCCAAACCCAATGCTCATTGTGTAGAAGGAGCCTGCCAGCTGCCATCTTCACTCTACTTTGAAGGTGAAAGACATTTTTAACTGCCTCAGAGGTATTTGTACCATTCATCATTATTTATAGCTGACAGCCAAATAGAATTAGTGGGATACAGTAGAAAGTGGGTTTAGTGGAGCACCCAAGTACTTGAATTTTTGTCCTGAGTCTGCCATTCACTAGCTGTGTGACCGGGGCAAAGTCACGTTATCTCTCTGTACCTGCGTTTTACCATCTGTAAAATGAGGAGGTTGGACACATGATTTCTCATATTCCTTCTTGGCATCTAAATCTATGAAATCAAAGCGTGGTGGGAGCAGGGATACATCTTTTTCTCATGTTGGAAGCCCCTGCAATTGTTTCATCATCTATTTTGGTTTAAAGATTGTCTTTTAGATATGAGAAATTAAAGGTTTTCCGATGTAATCTGCAGGTGGGAAGGGGAATTAACATTTATTGAGTGTCTGGTTTGTGCTTGGCCAGGTACTAGATAGTATAGGATCTCACCAAGCTAGTTGAAGTGATCTGGCTAAATTCGCACCACTACAAAGCCACCAACTAAACTTGATTTCCTGGCCTTGTGACTTGGCCTGGGCATAGACTCCTCTTGCCCTCTTGCCTCCATATGGCTGACCCGCCCACCCCTCATCCACATCTCTCTCCTTATGTTAACATTTTCATTGGATAGTGAAAGCAGAGCACAACTTCTTGCCTGGGGACAGTCAGTGGTTGGTTAGACTCTGCTTTTAGGTCAGTGCAGTTTTGCAAGATCAAAACTTGGGCTATGAAGGCAGAATTTTAGAAAAGACCCCTTTTAGACTTTATATTGTTTTTAAGATAGGCTGATTTCTAGTAGAAAGGGGCCCTGTAAAAGCTTGAGTTTGTCCTATTCGCTTATTGTACCTGATACATTGTGTAACTGTCTTTGTGCTCATCTGTGTGTGTGCCTGTGTGTGTGCACATGTGCATGTTCTTACACCCCTAACATATATACTGATGAACTGTGTGCACTCAAGTCTACTGTTGAATAAATAGTAAGTAAGTTAGTAAATCCCTTTTATAGTTAGATGTATGCAGAGGGGCATAAGATATTTCATATCTTGTTTCTAAATAGCACCATCATTATCATTATCAATAGCTTTTTTGTCATACATTTTACCAGACATCATTTTGTGCTGTGATTCTCTTGATGTCTGTTTCACCTGCTCTTACCATGCAGTTTAACCACTGAATGAGTGAAGGAACAAATGAATTTCATGTTATGCATCAAACATTCCTGAAAGTAAGAGGGGTTATATAATAGACATTTAACTACTACTGCAAAGGTTAGACTAGTGTCATCTATTTATACTTGCATGCCTGACAATTAATGGTACCTACACAGAATAAATTAAGATGTCATACCTGACTGTTCCTTATATATGGAAACCAAAATGTTGGAGGCTGTAGGTGAGTGTGTGTTCTGGCTTTGGGAAAAGAATGGATTTCCCATTGTCCTTGTCCTCTCCTTTTAGGAGCATTTGTCCAGTTGTGTGGAGGGTGGTGGTTAAGGGTATATGAGCTCATAGACATCTATGTGCATTTTTTGAACTGGACTACCTGGGTTTGAATACTCACTCTTAGCAAGTTACTATGGTTTTTGAACCCCAGCTTTCCTCCCCTGTGAAATGGGATGGTAATAATCAGTTTGTTGTGTGAGCTGCATAGGTTAATCCAAGCACAGAGCCAAGCATCCTCCCTGACACCAAGTTAGCCTTCCATTAATGTTAGCTTTCATTTCACTTTAATGTATAGATGAATCACTGTCATTGTGATTACTATAATCAGGAGTAGTAGTAGCAGCAGTTGTAATAGTATACGTTCTTGGTAAGGAAATATGATCACTGTGTCGATAGCTAGGTAACCTCTACACCTCCTTTGTGGTACTTACGAATAGCTAGGAAAGGGGAGAGGAGAGAGAAGTTTGTTATATTCTTGTTTCCATGGAGGGCTTCACAGAAAAGACGATGAGTCAGTTTGGAAAGGGCTATATCCACAGGAACTGTGTGTGCGACGAGGTGTGGAGTCCACCTGGTGAGGTGTGAGAGAGGAGAACAGGTTAGCATTGGCCAGGACAACAAAAAAAGAGGCAGCTCCTGCCACACTGCCCTCACTTGAGGTTTCTCAGCAATCTCCCTATTTTATTTCATTTCATTTCATTTCATTTTTATTTTTTCCCCTGATTTTAAATAATAAAATCCTATTCTCCTGTTAGCCCTCCCCCCACCTACCTGTGGAAAGAGGCCCTGTATTAAAACATGCTATAGGTGCAGTGCTGGCATTACCTCTCCGTAGGCATTTAGTGAGTGTCTCCCTCTGCAGGAAGCTGTGCCTGCCACTCTGGGGATGAAGGGTGGGGAGCGAAGGCAGATAAGAGACAATCCCGGTCTTCTTGGGTCTTCCAGTTTAGGGGGAAAGACAAGATATAGGTACTTAAGCTAGAAATGATCAATAGCACAAAAGATGCACAGATAACTACGTGGGAGTTTAGAGGAGGGATAGAGCACTGTAAACTTGGCATAGGAGGCAGGAATCCAGAAGGTCTGTTTCAAGGAGGAGGTGGCATTTGTGCTGATCTTTGAGGGTGGGAATATGGGTGTGTGGGGGCTCAAGGGTGGGTGGTGGTCTGGGAATTCAGGCTGCCTGGAGCGGAGTACATATGAAGGGACTGTGGTGGTGAATTCAGGCTGGAATCAAACCTCTGTGAGTGCAGCAAGGAAACTGATGTAGTCAGATCGCATCCAGAATCAGCGATAATTAGTAAGAGTTTTCCTGAAGCTATTTTTGCTATAATAAGAAAAAGGGGGGGAGGGATTAAGAGCTCAAGCATTCCCAGTGCTCAAGTTAAATGTTAACTCCTTTGTGTAGTTAACGACTAACTTATTCTTTCCTATGCAAAAGGAAAAATGAGAGGGAGAAAACATAATGCGATGGCGGTAACCACCTCACTTAAAAAGAATCCTGGCTTGCTTATGTGGTTGCTTACTTTCAACATAATATACATATGTAGCTATTACAGAGATGTGTGCAAACTTGAACAACAGACAGTTAGTTGTACCTTTGTGAATTCCCTAGGTGTCTTCTGCAGGGTTTGCAGAGAGTTAGCTATTTTTGAACACATTCCTAGTTTAGCCATTAGAAAATTACAGGTTTTATTGGTATAAACTCAGCAGCTGAAACTGTGCTTCCAGAAAGGCGGGTGAGCTCACCCACCCACCTGCTCTAACCCAGGCAAGTTAATGACCTACCCAGCATTGTTTGCGCCGGCCAGCTCCGGCTGACTTCACCGGCAGTTCCACTTGAAGGGAGACATTGTTTCTTCCGCTGCATTTGTCCAGTGCTTCCCTCTCTGCACACCAGCATTTGCTGAACGTCCTAGCAGTCCCTGAATGTTCCTGCCGCCTGTACTTTATGAAACCACAGAGCAAGTAGTCCTAAAAATGTATGCAGAGTGCTCTGCACAGCTGTCTGAGGCCCCCAGCAAAGAGCAAGATGTAAACACCTCTATACCCACACTGGTACACAAGCAGACACTGCATATGGAAGCCCCACAGTGCGAGGACTTCTAACATTTTGAAATGTCAGTGGCCAAGCAGCCTGGGAACATGAATAATTTAAGCATGGAGGACTTTTTGCTGATGGTTGTGATCATTTTTCAGGAAGAATAATGGTAATGTATGGCATGGAGGTACGTGGCAGAAGGGTATTAGGAATTGTAGAATTTGTGTTTGCTGTAAGAAATTAAAATATAACATGATGTGGAACTTTAAAACCTTATACGGATATTACTTGCATAATGTTCATTTTAGGGAAGGAATGAATGGCCAAAGGAGATTAGTTGTAATGGGCTTAAAACTTTAAATGTCAGGTCCAGGGCAGGGTGTTTGGAAAAGAAGAGGCACATGGTGAAATCCCTTTAATTTGGTGTAAGATCTAATGTGTTTGAAGATGCTTTGGGGCAGACAATTAGCATGGAGAAAGAATAGCAAGATAGTTTTAAAAAGTCAAAGGGAATGCTCTTCAGAATGATTGCCAAATAAAATCCTGGTACATTGTCTCTGGCCTGTTTTAAATGAGTATGGCTTGCATTCTCCTCCCCTTTGCTGTGTTTATCTAGAGGACGGTTTAATTTTTATTACTAGGCTAATCCTTGGATTAAAGACATAAGAAATTCCATCTTTAGGTAGGAGAATAGATGTTTGGGGTGAATTTTCTTCAGGGTTCTGTCCTCCCTGGAGAAAAAACCTAATTCACCATTGAGTGGATTGTAACTGCAGTGGCTAAGTTAGAAATCTGTTAGCCAGATTCAGATGACTTCGATAATGCTTTTGTTCTTCTCAATCTTATGTATTTGTGAACGCATTCTTGGGAAGATTGCTGCTGGGTAGTGTTGCATGTCAGAGATGAGGGAAGTTTAGTTATTAACCCTAAATAGAGGGGCAATAGGCAGCCTGTGGAATGAGGAAAGGGCCAGGCTGAAACATTTCCAAAAGGTATTTTTGCTGTTTATACTTGTTAATTATTAATATTAATTATTGATGAAAAACAGTTTTGAGTTGCATGCCACACATTGTTTAGGAATAAATTATCACATTTCTTATCTGGAACTATAGTAGATATTAAACTGTTTCAAATAATCAGTATTTATTAATTTAGTAACATTTTCCCCCTTCCTTCAACATTACAGACAAGTTCCCTGAATTTTCTGGTGCATAAGGCATTTGTTTTATGAAGGTGCACTTGCCCCTCAGCCTTGGATAGCTTCTAACACTAAATGAATGTGCTAAGAACTGAATTTGACCAAATTAAGTCAATAATTGAAAAGTATTTTTGAAACAAAGTACCCATCTCATGTAAGACATGTAGGTAATATATAGGTTTTATAGGTTAAAATTGCTAAATTAGTTGTGAGTATTGTTCATGCCTTTTCAGGTATGCACTCTAATCATTTTAGTTTCTTGGAAGTGAAGGTTTTTAGGAGTTTGTGTATTCTGTAGTTTATCATACAGGTTTAACTGAAGTATGTTCCCTCTGGCAGACTGGAAATTGATGTGAGTTGGAGACTTTGCTCTTAGAGTCAGGCTGTAAAAGTCAATGTTTATCCTTCTTAGGCATTATGGGATTTTTGAATGTTATTAGATTCATTTTAGCCTCATTCTTAAGGACCGTGTCTTGGATAGCCTATGGGCTTTATTCATTTTTAGTTTTAGATTGTGTTGTTCCAATCAATTGGCTCTACTGTATATTGCAGGAGTTGTGTGCAAAGGTACTAGTCACAGCATTGGCAACCCAAAGAGCTTTTTGCTTACAGACAATAGCACACACAGTTGAACCACCTCTGTGCTAAATTTTTCATCTGCCGGGGTGGCCTCCAGAGGTACCCCATATTGGTGCATTTTCTCAGTAGGGAGAGGTTGTAGTAGTGGCTTGAAAACCTTACCTAAGGAGGAGTAAGATCATTCCCTGTGTCACCCAAAGACTTTCCCACTGACCTCATCCATAGCTCGGTGTTTGATCTAAGAGCAGTTGATTCCTCACTTTTTAGAGCTCCAATCTAGGATCACAGCTTCTCTGGGGGATCTGGAAAGGTCTGCCTTACCTTTAAGAAGGTTATGGTCAGTTAACCCTTGCTTTCAATGGGCTCACTTCACTATGGGATGAAAATTCTGCAGTCATTAAAAACGAAAGGACGCTGCCTTTTCCAAGGAAGTTGACAGCTATTGGTTTCTCCAGAGAGGGTTACTGGTGAAGGCAGTTATGAAGAACAAGTAACTCTTGTAAATGAACAACTTGTTCTTGCTTAAATATTTCCAGAACAATACTAAAGAAATATAATACAGGTAAGTTTTGTTATGTTGTCATTGTGAGTTATGTTTACGAGAAGCAAAAAACAGGATTAGAATTAGAGAGGAGGAAAAAAGCTTTTTCATACCAGTGGCTTATGTTTTATATCTTATGAATTCAAACCATTTATAAAATTATCTGGTTTCTTGCCCCTACTCATGGTTGATTTTTTTTCCCTCTCTTTTTCCATCTAGAGACCTTTGAATTATTTTTATTCGTAAGTGAAAAATGTATTACAGCTTTATTTCCTTTTATTAATAGTTCCTTCTTGCCCTTAACCACATCTCTGACTTTTTGGCATGTAGAGTCCAATGAACTCATGCTTAATCATGTATAAACAACCATCTAATTATATGGTTTTGAATTTTCATTTGACCGACTAAACAAAAATGACACAGAAACGAGAAACCTGACAACCTCCCTGTCTTCGGATACCTGGCCTTTCTCTACCTCACTCTCTCTTTATGCAGTTAGTAAAAAGCATGTTATAACCTATCAAAAAAATTAGTTTGCGTTTGCCAAGTTTCTGAGGTAAAATTGTTCTTTTCAAGGCTACGTGTCAAAAAACAAGTAGGTTGAGCTGAATTATACGTCTTCTTTTCAGATTTCTTTCGGACTCTATTCTTTCCTCCTCTGGACTGAGGTGTTACTAGCATTCCTCGTGCCATTGGTGTCAGATAACAGAACAACACTCACGGGGCAAAGTTTCTCAATCTTTGTTCCCCTGAGGTACAATAACAACTATCCCAGTTGCTCTATGGTCCCACCCTCCCCCAAACCACACTGACACATTTTTGAAAGAAGATAGTGGGAAAATCTTTCCGAACAAAGGTGCTCACTGTGTTTAAACAGGAAGGGAGAAGTTATCCATTCCCTTTTCTTTCTCACTGGCTTGAGCCTAGAATTCTGAGGATGGAGCAGAATCTCTTCTGAGTATTTAGATGGTTTCACCATAGACAGCTCAGTGTGTTTGATAGAAGATGACAGAGGAAAAGATACCACAGAAAGACAAATACTGGATGATCTCACTTATACGTGGAATCTAAAATAGTGGAAATTATAGAAGCAGAGAGTAGAATGGTGGTTGTCAGGAGTTGGAGAGGTAGGGGAAATGGGGAGATATTGGTCGAAGAGTTCAAGGTTTTAGTTATGCAAGATGAATAAGTTCTGGAGATCTCATGTATAGCACAGTGACCATAGTTAACAATACCATATTGTCTACTTGAAATTTATTAAGAGGGGAGAGCTTAACTTCTCACCACACACACAAAATGGTAACTATGTGAAGTGATGGATATGTGAACCAGCTTGATTGTGGTAAGCATTTCACAATGTACGCCTATATCAAATCATCACATTGTGCACCTTAAATTTACACAGTTTCTATTTGTCAGTTATGCTCCGGTAAAGCTGAAGAAAAGAAGAAAAGATACCTCTCTTTATTTTTTTTTCAGGATATTTTGCAAGCTGATTATTTCAGAGAGTAGGTTTGGCTAACTAGTATTTAATAGCTATAAGAGAGAAGAAAGGGAAGGCGATACCTGTGAAATTTGGCCAGAGTGATTTGTTTCCTCACTAATCTTTCAGCCTTAAAAGATAATTTGATTTCTCAAAACATCTCTGAAACATGCATATCCTTAAGTGCTAAAATTTCATACATTTAGATGAGTTGGGTTTGGAAGGAAATTATCTTGTTTCCATTTGAAGAATTTAGAGTTAAGATTACTGCCTAACAATCTTCCTTATTGAAAATATTTTTGAGATCTCTTCATAATTTTTCTGCCCATTGTAAGGAGCTAATATTACCCAGGGACTTTTAGAGATTTATTGTCAGATTTTATTCTAAACTGTGGATTTGTTTCAAGGTTCATATTCCTCTCATTGTACAGTAAGATCAAAGTGAGACTTCTGCCTGTAGTTATTTTTGCTGTGTTATGGAATGTTTAGAACAGAGGAGAGTACATTCTGGCAGAGTTCAGAACTTGGTTCACCTTGGAGCAGTCAGTGAGGAAGCATCGTAACCCCCAAGTTAAGGCCTCTACTTCACTGACTCTTTGATAATTGGGGAAGGATTTTATTTCTTTCCTCATTTACATCGAAAGCCACAGGGTCTTATGTTGCTTATGGTGAGTTATTTGTTCTCTTCCAAGAATTTGTATATTATTCAGGGAATAAGCTTTCAACTCAATTAGCATTCAACTTTTTATTCATATTTATTCTCAGCTGTAGTGTTCAAATTCAGACACATTACTACTCCTTTCACAAAAGTATTATTTTAGGGAGAGCATAAGCCCAACTCTTAATTTAGAATTTTTCATACTGGCATCAATATGTATAATGATTGCTTTTTCATTTTGATGGGAAAGAATTTGGGTTGGAAGTGAGCACCTACTGTGTACTTCCTTGTTTGACTTTTCAGATATTGTTATTTGGGAGTTATTGCTGGTACAGGATCAGAATTAGCTCTATTAGGTGTAGAGATAAAACAGTCATATTTACTTAATACTAACTCATGTTCCAATCGTGTTTGCAGAGATGCTTAGATTACTCTAGTTCTCATTTAAGTTTAAAAATAGCATTAAATAAAAGAAACAGAAGGGAATTACATTATGTAGGCCCCAGATGGATTGCCTGTGTGTTGAGATTTGTGATGTTAAGATTTTGTTTTTATATTTCAGTATTTTGGTTAAAGCTATGTGATTTTATACAATGACAAGTTGCTTTAGCCAAAAGGCAGATGTTTCAGCCTCTTCATCTTTCCAATTTTAAATGTATCTGTAGTGAGCGAGTATGACTTATTTTACCAATTCATGTATATAAGAAATGGTTCTTTAAATTATTTCCTTTAAATCAAAACGAATCAGATGCCAATACCCCATCTTGCTGATTAGTGAGAAATTTAATCTCAGCCATTCCTGGTTGGGGTGCCCTGATAGCCTGCCAAGGTGAGACAATATCCCAGGGTCTTTGTATGGAGCAAAACATTCTAAGAGCTTTTCTGGTTCTTGGCCTGTCAGGTTACTGCTGAGACGCCCTTTGACCAAGCCCACGTGGTCTCTAGGAGTCTGCTGCCCTGTGCATTGCCTGGACACAGGAAGCTTTGCTGAAGCCAGGAGCCCCAGGCCCCAAGGTCTGGCCTTTGGACACTTGCCATGAAGCCATACCTTCCACCCCCACTGCCTTCCTTGGGAGCTGCCTTGCTACTCTGGGGACCTCACACTGCTATTCTTCCCAGACGTTGGGCAGTCTTTTCCTGTCTCCTTCCCAGAGACACTCTCCTCTTTCAGAAGGCTCTGCGGCCTTCAGAGCACCTGGAATAACCCCAGTGAATTTAGGCTTCTACACAGGACTAAGAGAGGATGAATTCAAGCAGTGTCTGCCCTCAGCCCTTTTATAGTAACCTTTCCTGAGACAAAGGAGCACAAAATACGAATAATAGCTCGTTGAATTTTCTTGCTATGTACCTGAGCTGCTGAATGGGCTTCGGAGCATAGAGTCAAGAATCTATAGCCTGGAGTCATAAAGGGTATCTCACTGTGAAATAGTTAAGGAGGACTTCTGGGGAGGAAGCTGAGTACTTTGCATGCTTAGAAGGATGGGTGGCTTAATTTTTAATGCAAAACAATGTAATCTAGCCAGGTGTAGTGGCTCACGCCTGTAATCCTAGCACTTTGGGAGGCCAAGGTGGGAGGATTGCTTGAGGCCAGGAGGCTCAAAACCACCTTGAGCAAGAGGGAGACTCTATCTTTACAAAAAATAGAAAAGTTAGCCTAGTATGGTGGTGAGCACCTGTAGTCCCAGCTGCTTGGGAGGTTGAGGCAGGGGGATTGCTTGAACCCAGGAGTTTGAGGTTGCAGTGAGCTATGATGATGCCACTGCAATCAAAGAATGTAATCTTCATGACCATTTGCCTTTTCTCCAGGTCTGATGCTTCTGGGCATCCCATCTGGACTTGCAAACCCATGTAGAATATGCAACAGAAAAACTTATGATGATAGAGTGTCTCTTTGGACAGTTCTAAGGAGTTACTATTTGGGGAAAAACAAAGTCTAGCAGCTTGTAATGATGACTGTGTCAGCTGTGCCTTTTAGATACTAAAAAGTTATATTGAATATGAAAGATTGACTGGGCTCTTGCCTGTGAACCAGCTCCTAGATACTGAAAAACAAGTCCCATTCATTTATATCGGGTGGCTTAGACTACACTCCCTTCACGTTGCATGTGTATGTGTGCCTGTGTGTGTAACAGGAGGGAACGTGGGGAGGGGAGGCAAACTAGTAGCATTTCCAGCTGGCCAGTAACTTAGAGACAAGGGCACGTCAACAATTGTGTCCCTCAGCAACCTCTGTCTTTCTTCTACATCGTGACCCGCACACATTTCAGAGGAACTTTTCAACTTCATTTGTGGCCTTGAACTATACTTGCCTTATGAATTTTCCTAAAAGTCATATCCTTTATCTATTCATCCGAGAAATATTTGGTGAGCACCCACTGTCTGGCAGAGGGATCCCAGTCATAGCTTCATACAGTGAGGTGTCTCACCAACAGGCAGCTTTGCCATTTCTCATCCAACCTCTGCTTTTGGTTGGCATGGGTGGGGGGACGCAGCTTAGATTATATACAACCTGGATTTATGGAAGAAAGTTTGGAATCTAGTACTTCTTAAAGGCACTTCAACAACCCTCTTATTCATTTTCTTAGTAAGATAAGTTGGGGTTACCCTGTTTGCTCTGTTTGCCTCTGCCTGACCTGGTCTCATCCTGAGATCATGGCAGCATCTTCCTGGCTTGGTTTCCGGCCTTCAGTCTTTGCTTTGCTTCCATATATGCTGAAAATAGTTAGACTGTTCTCTTTCTAGTCTCTCCTCACATCATACCCATGCTTAAAAACCTGCTATAGCTCTTTGGGGTGCCTGACCTTGGAGGTTGTGTGCAATCTGATAACACCTTAGTAAGAATATCAATGCCTACGGCTTCTGGAGTACATGCCATGTGCTGGGCACTATTCTGAATGCTTTGCATACATTGACTTATTTAGTACTCCAAGCAGCCTTATGAAGGTGGGAACAGTCATCATCCCTATTTTTAAGATGAGGAAACAGAGGCACACAGAGAGTTTAAGGAACTTGCCCAAGGTTGCACGGCTGGTAAGCGAGGCCATTCCAGCCCTAGCATGGAATGGCCTACTTCCACCATGCTGGCTTCATAATACTTCCTTAGCACCTGCCCCTCTCTTCACTGTTCCAGCCCACTCTCATGCTGCCTCCTGCCCTCCTGCCATTAAAAGGCTCAGATCAAGTCTCACCTCTTCCACTAAGCTTCCTCCAGTTTATATGGGTTTTTTGTTTTGTTTTGTTTTGTTTTGTTTGAGCTCTTTTTGTACTCCGCAGTAAGGCAACTCAGTTTAAGACTAGGTTTCCAAATTGTTTCCTGTGTTAGTTAAAACTCCCTCCACCTGGTTGGAAGCTCTCTGATGGAGGGCCAGCCCAGTGGCCTAAGACTCCATTAGTGTGCGGCACAACATGGAGCCCATACCCAGTAAAC
Source organism: Indri indri (assembly GCA_004363605.1). NCBI lineage: Eukaryota > Metazoa > Chordata > Mammalia > Primates > Indriidae > Indri > Indri indri. Next base: position 46,031 of record RJWJ010000616.1, on the reverse strand, counting down.
GTGACCTGTTCATGGTCCTCGGGCAACCAAGGCAGTTTTCTTCTGTGAAAGAATGCTTTCTCCCTTCCTTCCTCTCATTCTTTTTTTTTGTCACGCCCCCTCATTCTTTCTTATATATGTGAAAGTCCTCTTTTTCTAGAGTAAGTATAATAATTCTACCATCACATATTTTCACAGATTAATCCACTAGATAAGCCTTGGTTGGTTTAAGCCTATTAAATTAGATTGTAAGCAAGAATTTTCTGACTCATCTATGTATTCATACTCCCTAGAGTATATACCACAGCACAGAGCAGGGACACAATAAACGAATACCTGATCAGTAAGCAATAAATTACTGAATTGTGCCTGTACTGGTGTTTCCGTTTTTCAGAGTAATTGTTTGCTTATTTAACACATATATCTGCTCTCGTCCCATGGGATTGTTAGAAAATTTGTTGAGGGAAAAGCAGTAAAATGTGCTTACATTTCCTCCTCGGTTTTCTAGGCTAATTGTTGGTGAACTTTATTTAACACTCCTGCTATACTAAGAGCCTCTATGGAGCAGAGCGGCTTTCAGTTAACTTGGCAAATCATTACAAGAGAGAACAGAAGGGTCAGCACAAGCATTCTGTACTAATTAGTTGATAATTGATGTACAATAGCTGACTGATGGGACTTTAGAATACAAACTCCGGGAATATTGTTTAATTTATCGTTTCATCTTTATGAGGTGGCTCGGAACTGTGTATTCTGAATAACGTCTTATCAGAGGTGCCCACTGGTGGGGAGCAAGACTGAGGCTTCACGCATAGGAGTCCAGGGCACTGGGTGGTGCAGAAAGGAATATGTTTTCTGATCTCTCAGCATATAAATGTGATTCCATTTAACGCAGGGTTAAGGTGAAATGAGTAATGCTGGTGAGTCCATACTTTGTGGACGACATTCCTGAATGCCGACTAAGGTTGGAAGAATGTTGGTGTGAAAGTTACGTTCTCCGTGGGATAAGCATGCAAGACTCAAGCCGAACCGAGGACACGGTGGTGGGAGGGTGCATGATTCATGGGAATCTCCCTGGGTTCAGATTTGACCTGTGTATTGGCTCACTTTGGAATGAAATTACAAAACAGACTTGATATGCCCTCTTCACTGATGTTTCATTACAAGAATGAATATGTATATTATGATATTAGGTGTGTTATTTCAGTATGAGTTTGGAGAAATTATTCTTTGTCAAAACAGGCATATCCTGATGACTTCTTTTAAGAGTATAGGGGGCGATGTGTGCCTAACCCGCTCTTTAAACTTGATCTCCTAAGTCTTTATCAACCAATTACAAAAACCTCAGCCTCATTCTAACTTGCTTTCATAACCGTTGCTTTCTTATGTTGTCCTTCACCACCCTGTGGCCTCCTCACTGTTTGTCCAGCTTCTGGTTCACGTCCTCCCCAGTCTTTCTCCTCATCTCTCCTCGATTAGACATGGGTGAACTCTGCTGCCCGGCTGCACCACCACCTGCAGCACAGGGGCCCAGATGCACATCAGCTGATGGACTGTGCCAGCATCGCGTGGTTTGGTTGGTTTGGGGTGGAGCCTAGGAATTTGCATTTCTGAGAAGCTTCCCTGACGACGTTAATGTGCAGCCAGGTTTGAACCACTGGTGAATACGTAATGTCCAGCTTTTAGGTCAGGTCCTTTGTGATGGCTGAACCAACCCTCTAAGCTCTGTCTCCTCTGTTTCTCCTAGTCAGAGCCCCTCTTGCCGGAAGCCCTGGAGCCTCCTCATTTCTCCAGGTCACTCTGCCACTTCCCTTCTGTTTCTATGTCTACACCCTACTATTTCTGTCTCATTCATGTGCCCATTCTTCCCTCGTGTTTTAGCTTATTTTCTAAAGTGTGTTCTTTAGAATGCCAGTCTTGGGTGAGTCCCTAGGGGAAAAAAAGCTCCCTAAACAAATGTGTTTTGCACATTATTTGTTCCTCTAGGAGATTTATTATATTCATTTGTGTATTTAAAAGCTCTGAAAAGATGTTTAATAAAGAGATATGATTAACTTTGTTATATTAGGGTTTCCCGAAGTTACTTGATCATGGACATCTCCAAGAGCCTGCCTTATTTATCATTTAACAAGCCTTTGAACAATTTGCAGAACTTTGGGAAATGCCTTTGTGGTTAATATTCTTCTTCAATGAATTCTCTGGTACATAGGGATTGCCCTCCTCCGTCTCTGAACTCCTGTCCCCGTGATTTAGCTTCATGCTTAACCTCATATAGTCCATTATCTGCTTGTTCCCAAATGGGTATGTCATATCTCTTTGGCAATTGTAAGCTCCATGGAGGCAGGATGCGGTATCCAGCATTTCTTATATCCTGTAGTTTTGTGCAGTTTTGAGCATTTGAAACTTTTGCCAAATTGAAATACTTGCCTCTGAGTATAGAAGTCAGTTATTTCATTCTGATTCTCATTCTTTGGTGTTATTAGCCATTTATCCATGCCTTACTGTATTTCAGAGTAACACACCACACACCCAAGTATAGTCATTAAATTGTTGCTACTCTGTCTCAGCAGTGAAACATTACAAATTTGACAAAACACTACATGACAAGCCTAGTATGTTGGGTATGCAGAAATTTATTATTTCTAGTTCTAGGGAGGAATATTTGTGAAAGCTGGGAGAATCTGATGACCTGTGCTCATCCTCTGTGATCTGTTTTTACCCTTCTATGATAAAAAGCATACATTTTTCCAAAGTTATCTCATGTACTTGATGTTTATCTGATATGAGAGAAAATGAAGGGCTCAGACTGATATGATTGATATGATGCCTTGCCCAAGATTGTGGGCCTTATTTTTGATGGTCACCTATGTTTCATTATGAGCATGAATATGTATATTATGATATTAGGTGTGTTATTTCAGTATCAGTTTGGGGAAATTATTCTTTGTCAAAATAGGCATATCCTGATGACTTAAGAATGTAGGGGGCAATGTGTGCCTAACCCACATTGCTTTTAGAATGATAACATACATACTCACGTTTGTATGGGACTTAGAGAAAGATGTGTTAAGGGTACACATTCAGCTGTTAGAGTTGATTATCTTAAGGGAGTGATATTGGAGAGGGGGTAGGAATATGAGCTTTTTCTTTACTTCTACATTATTTGACTTTTTAAAACACACACGCATACATAAGTACATATTTTTGAATTTAAAGTACCAGTAAAAGTAATCCCAAATAAAAGATAACTGGTATATTCTAGACAATGCTAAGCTAATAAGCCATAGGGATGAAATGTACATGCCATAATTCCTAACGTGATTTGGGGTCTGCAAGGAGGCCAGCGATAAATTTCTTTTCTTCCTCACCAGAATATCCCTTTTTTTCCTAATAAAGGATATGTTGGAAGGCATAACTTTGTGTGAAAGTCCAGTGGACCTGCCAACTAGACCCTAGAATTAGGCTTTCTTATCCACTCAGTCCCAAGCAACTCTGCCAGGACCAGGACAAGCCTCCTATGTAAGGCTCACACTGTGTGGGGAGAACTCTTGTCTCTTTCTGAGTAAGCTTAGTCCCAAGAGGAAAACAAGGGGTGTTTTCCTGAGCTACTCATGCCCATATGTTCTTCCACCTTTGGCAGAGAAAGGCCAGGAGACAATTCCTTTCCTTAGAAATGAGGAGCTAGAAAGAGGTGTTCTTACCATTTTGCATATGTAAGTTAGATAATCATTCCCCCTTGTGGCTCAATTTGCATTACTGAAAATATCCTTCTGTAACATGACGGCAATACAATAACAAAAACTATGGCTACTTTTTACTGAGCAGGCACATCATATATGTTGGGTCTCACTGGTCTTTGAAGGAACCACATAGGGTATATATTATAGTATCTCTCTTCTAGATAGGAAGAAGCTGAGGCTAAGATGTAAAATTAACCTGCTAAATGACTCAAGTTGTATCCATAAACTAGCTGTGGAGGCCAGCCACCTTTTCCCATGCAAAATCAAAATATTTTCCAATAACATTTGGGATTTGTTTGCTTTTGAAGAGAGTGTAAAACTCATATTTTATATTAGGCATTAATTTGGATTTATTAAAGGAAGCCTTACTAGTTAGGGATATTTAGGTGTTTAGAACTAGAAATAATGGGAAATTTGAGTCTCAGAGTTGTAAAAAACTTTATTTGCAAATGCTCTAACTTGGCTTTCAACTCTACCTCAATTGTATGTTGAATTTGTGCTCATCAGGAACAAAAAGGCCAGGCTTATAGAAAACAGATTTGCAGAGTAAAAGGGTATAATTGAGAGGTTTTTTTTTAAAAAAATGCTCCTTCCAGTCTTTCTTGCCCAGTTTTGAAATTCAAATTTTTTTCTGCTATAGTATTGTTTTGTAGTAAAATGCTCTTAAAGTAATTGGCTAGTCATTGACACTTTAGTCTGAAATAATCAGAATCTTTTCTAAAACAGTCAGCTGAGAGACAGATAAAATTGAGATGAGGAAGAGAGTGGCCTAAATAAAGCCTAGAGCCCATCTAGGGGAGGACAAATCTATTGTGTGTGTGTGTAGTGTGTGTGTGTGTGTGTGTGTGTGTGTGTGTGTGTGTGAAAGTCTTAGGCAGGAAGCCATCAGCATGTAGTCTCTGGTCACTCAGGAGAAAAGAGGCACTAGAAAAAATATCAGAAAGGTACCATACCAGAAATAAGTTCATTAATAAAATATAACTAGCACTTACAATGCACTTATTAAGTGCCAGGCCCTAAATATATTACCTATATTAGATCTTGTATTCCTCTAAATGGAGGTAACTTCTAGTATTAACCTCACTTGAGAGATCAGGATAGTGAGGCACAGAGAACTTAAGTATTAAATAACTTGCCCAAGGTTACACAGCCAGTCAGTGGTGGAGCTGGGATGCAAACCCTGGTTCTTAATCACTGTGCTATGTGCTGTTAACCTCTCACTTCTTTGCTTCCTTCTCCTTTTTCACTTTTCCGCCTGCTCTCTGTGCCCTAGTGTCCTATTAGCCCATTCTTGAAGATTCCCCTGGTGAGTTTGAGTCTCAAAACCTTTCTTTGCAATGCATGATCATGTATAGGAAAACGGTTGCTCTAAAGGGTATTATTATTGGTAACATTTAAATATAGACAGTATGTTATATACTACATCATTGCTAACTGCCTTGAATTTGATGATTGTATTATGGTTATTTATTTAGGTATGAAGGGCATGACATATGCAACTTATTCTTTTTTCATTTGTTTTGTCTTAGAGACAGGGTCTCACTCTGTTACCCAGGCTTGAGTGCGGTGGCGTGATCATTGCAACCTCGAACTCCTGGGCTCAAATGATCCTTCTGCCTCAGCCTTCTGAGGAGTAGCTGGGACTACAGGTGCATGCCACCACACCTGGATAATTTTTTCTATTTTTTGCAGGAATGGGGTCTTGCTATGTTGCCCAGACTGGTCTCAAACTCTTTGCTTCAAACAATTCTCCCACCTTGGCCACCCAAAGTACTGGGATTACAGGTGTGAGCCACTGTGCCCAGTCTGCAACTTATTCTTAAGTGGTTCCAAAATAATATTAACAAAATAAAAATAGTAAGCTTATGTATAGAGATGGATAGATAAACCATTAGATAAAGTTGGAGCTCATGGTATTATTCTTGAAAATTTTCTGTAGGTTTTAAAATGTTTTGAAGTGAAAGGTTGGGAAGAAAATCCTGATGCTTAGATGTAGTGAGGCATATATTAATGTATACTAACCCTTTTAATCCTAAGAACAATCCTATGAGATAGGTACTATTATCGTCCCCATTTCAGAACAGGATCCTGAGACACCGAGACCTTAAGGACCTTCCCAGTATCACACAGCCAGGGAAGGCAAGAGGCAGGACTCAAACCCTGATATGTATATTTCTGTTTCCATGACGCCGTGCATATGGATTATTAATAGGTTGAACCATACAGAAATTTCCCTTATAGGATCACTTTTGACCTATTGGGAAAGCCGTTTCATATGACCCAACCTAGTTTCAGGGATCACCTCTTTAATAACCAATGGTTGGTTTGGTGTATATCTTCATGGCCTGATTGTGGGCTCTGCGGGGGACTGTGTTCGTCTTGCTCGCTGCTGTCTCCGCGGACTGCCTGGCTTGTGATACAGTGTCAGCTGAATGAACAGTAACAACCAGAAAAGCTTTGGTTACTTCTCTCCCCTGCCCCGTATATATTTCATTTTTGTTTCTCCCTACATGCCATTTTTAGCAGAACCTGTGGGTAAACATAAATAGTTCTGAAGGATGCAGCCTTAGCAATGAAAATGGTGACATAATCAACAATTTGCCTTCAAGAGAACCCTTTTAACTAATGAAGACATTAATTAAAAATATGCCCCTGCTAAGATGACCTCTCAGTTCAGAAATCTGAAAATGCAACACGTTTGCGCTTCCCACCAGCATGCAGTGATTTTGGCCGGAATGTATGTGGTGCCCAGAATGCTATCCACTCAGATCCTCATTTGAGCAGTAAACACATTTTTAAAACATATCGTGTAGTCTCTAAAAATATAGCGGTATTTCAAAATGAAAACCAGTGCACAAGTAGTTGGCACATCTGGTAGTCAGAAAACTTGTACGGTTTGTTTTCAGGAACGACAAGCCAAGGAACATTCAAACTCGGCCAATTGAAAACTTTTCTTCTATCTGTGATGACACCTGGTTTTTTGAAAAAAATTGGCTGTAGGCTCAAGGCAGAAAGAACATTGGAAAATGGGTAGAGAATTAAACAGCATCATTTACTATCTTGTTTTGTGCAAGGAATTATAAAAGACTGTTTTGTTTTTACTTCAAGAAACTTGAGAATGGAGCAAAAAAGCAATGACAAGCATGTAACAATCATAATAACAATAACAACAACAATAGCAGCTAACATCTGTTGAGCACCTACTATGTGCCAATGTGCTGAGTCCTCTACGTGTGTTGTTAATACTAGATGCACAACAGCCTTATGAGATGTTGTTAATTTGATATCTGTTTTGTAGATGAGAAGACACAGACATAGTCACACAAATGTTAAATAATTTGCCTGAATCGTACAACTAGCAGATCCCAGAGAGACTGTCTCCAGAGCCCACACCCGAAGGCACTGCACGATTCTGAGTAGTCTGGAGGTCTAGGTGTTCATTATGTCTGACGTTATGAAAAAAATTAGAGTAAGATGGCTGCATTGAGCACAGTGGTTCTTGGTCAAACTTGTTCGGTGAGACAAATGTGCCATTTTTGAGAACATTCTCGTAGCTGCCCCACAAACATTTACATGTTCCCATGGAATTCGCCATTCATTCTCATGCTTCAAGAATACCATTTGTGATACCTGTCAGAAACTGTCACTCCTCTATGGTTAGGTGGGTTAAAGTTGACCAATGAATTTGGAAGTAGGAGGTGGTATAGTGAAAATTGGTGAAGATGTTGGGAAGAGAAGGATTAATGTTTCTTTATTATAGAGCAAGAAAATAATGTGAATGTACAAATCCAGGGTAGAGGGTTATACAGGCAGCCTCGACCAGTGTAGAATTCTGGCCCAGAAAGATGGATTTGTAATTACTCTTCCCACTGGCTTAGCAGACCTGTGTGGCTTAGCAATACTGTGAGAATACCCAGTTTGGCAAAACTGTGGAAAAGCATCAAAGGATTGACTTGAGGTTTTTTTCTTTTCTTTTTTTCTTTTTTTTTTTAGCGGCACTATGTTTCAAAAAAGACAGCCAGGAGGATTTCAGTGGAAATAATTTGCCAGTCTTTAATATTCACTTATAACTTATTTTCATTCATTCCAACTTCCCTGGACAGACGTTTTTGTGTACTGTATATCAGGCCCTAGGCTAGGTGCTAAGGAAGCGCAGATGCCTCAAACAAGGGCTTTATTTTTAAAAAGCAATCAAGTATAAAATTGAAAGTTTGGCAGGGGTGTAAGCAGTCCAGTTCCCTGAAGCGTTATAGGTGCTCAGGTAGATGTGTGGTAAGAGACACATTGGGGAATGAAAGGAAGCACTGGTCAGATCTGCCCAATGGGCAGTGGAGGAGGGAGGTCACCGAGGAGGTGACCTCAGAGATGCACAGGAGCTCACTAGGTGGCAAGTTAGGGTCTGGGTATTCCAGGCAGAGAAGAGAGCATGAACAAGACAAGGGTTAAAATAAATGTTTCAGGGATCTTATTGGTGTGTATGGATTCTAAGGTGAGCATATTTCCACATCACAACATCTCTGAAATCTGGACACCATGTGCTAGTTTGATTGGCAGTTAATATTCTTACTGGTACCCAGAATAATGATATACCTTACAATATATGGCATTTTAGATTTGACGAAATAAGGTATTAATATACTTTGCCATCAGGTAGTGTTTCTTGGGTGCTGTTCCAGCTGCTATGTCTTTGTTTTAGGGGTAGATAGGTATTAATACCTTTTTATTGAAGAGGAAACAGGCATGAAATGAATGAGTTCCTTAGATAAATATGTGACATTCAATTTGACAGAATACTTGACATTTGATGTTGTATTTAATAGTAATGGCCGGTAGCACTGGAACCTGGGGAGAGAATTCAGGTGTCTTATATACGGGACAAGGCTATGAACTATCACGTTGCCTTTTTCCAAGGTAAAAAGGGAGCTTGAAAATCACATGTGTGAGCTCACTGGGATTTATAAAGATATTAAATTTATGATGCATTATGTAAAAATGTACCCACCACTCTTGAGTTCAAGATGAAGCCTTGATGGCACAATACTTTATGAATTTTGAAAACAGAGTAATCTATAACTGATTGATTTTTCAAGGGACAAGGAAATGTATCAGATATAAACCGCAATGGGAAGGGTAAAGGGGAGGTCCTGGTTTGCATATCTAGGAAAGAAAATCAAAGACATTTCCGTTGGTGCTAATGATCTTACCAAATATCCAAAGATTAAACCAAGCATACTAGAGCCTAAACTTAGGCACATAGGTGTAATGAAAATATACTCCAGTAGAATCAGTTTCTGCTCTGTCATTAAATCCCTGTGTAACCTTGGGCAAGTCAATTACCACTTGGACTTTAGTTTCCCAGAAGGCTAGGGTTCCTAGCCAGGGTTCCTACCAGCTAATGATGCCGTGACTCTTGGCATTTTTGAGACATGGCTGCAGTGACGGGAACATGGGTCTTGTTTGTCCTTTGGTTTTGGGGACTCTTGGAAGAGAATATTACAAAAGATGACAAGTAAAGGCGCTTTTTGGCTATTAATTTAATTTTTGGGAAAATAGAATAGGAAATGATGCTTCCTGGGGGTAAGGAAAGTTAAAGTGACACTTTTCCTCCTACTTCGATCCCAAATGTATCAATGAAAAAGATGGGAAATTTGACGAGAAAAGTTTAAAGCATAACTTGTTAAAAACTGAGATCAGATTTATTTTTGTTTGCTAGAAATGGGAACAGAGTGTATAGTTACTGAGACTTGACCAGGCAGTTGGCAAAAAATGTTTGAAAAAGTGCATCCATGTAAAAAGAATGTCTAGAATGATTCAGCTATTATTATTATTATTTTTTAATAAATGAGTCATGGCAGTATTTGCCTTTCTCAAACTCTTTGCTTTTCTCTTTTCCATAACAACACAGATTCTTGTGGGTTCCTTTTTTTCCCTTCCCATTTGGGTATGTACCAAATTTTACTACACTGAAAGATTGTTACTAACGAGATTGTAAAGTCTATGTCCAATGTGGTTACCATGCTATTTTTCAAATGAGTGTTTTGTTTATGACTCTCTCATCCTGATTTTTTAAAAAATTGGGTATATGTCCAATGATAATGTGTTGGGATGAAGAGGAAAATTCAAGAGTGCACAGAGACAGAGGCTTTTTGGAAGTCCAGATTTAGAATGAAGTAAACCAGCTAAACAGGTTTTTTTCAGCAGTGTCACCTTTCCTTGCTGGGTGATTCAAGATATCAGCTATTCTAGAAAAAAAGCAACAACCTGGTTTGATACAGGTAATCCCATCTACTGACTACCTTAACCTTTTAGGTAAGGATATTATAAAGTATGATTTTTAATGTAACTGGACACTTCTGCATAGAAGGAGTATAATTTAAGCACATTCGTATGAGTGATGATTATGGAAGGATTTCTATTGTAGCATTATGGCTTTTTCATTGGAATTAGAGAAAGCTTTTTAATATCACCAAATACTAAACAAAATAAAGAAATGATCTAAGGACAGTCTCTAAAGATGGGTCCTGATATAAGCGTGCACATGTCTGTATTTACTGATTTGCGATGTAAGGGGCATGAAAGCTAACCTGATTCATTTGTTTTTAGGGGCTCTTGGCTTTGGGCCTCAGTGCAAGTCCATTGGAAAAGGCAGCTGCAACAATCTAGTGGTCACCAGCAGTCCCATGATGGTTCAGCGACTGGGACCCATTTCACCTCCAGCAAGCCAGGTCTCTACAGCATGCAACCAGATCAGTCCTAGCTTACAGAGGGCAATGAATGCAGCCAACCTGAATATACCTCCTTCAGATACCAGGTCTCAAGTTAACTTTTTTTTTCCTCCTTCTTTATGGTATAATCACACCCCACAAGTGTTTTCCTTATTCTTCTTGAACACACAGACACACGCACACACACACACACACATACACATTCACACAACTCTTTCAGTTTTAGCCTTGTAGGGGAATGTGTCTGAAAACTAAGTATGTGCCATAATATCATCTTAATTGGGAGGAATGATTTAATACCTGCTGTCTGTGGTGTGAGTGAAATGAATGTCCAGTTTGAGATTTTTGGACCTCAGTGACTGAAGCCCAATGTGTAAATTTGTCAGTTTCTGGTGGAGCAGATCACATTGTGGCCTAGCAAATTCAGATGTTCCATGCACATCTATCTTACCTGCTAGATTTTCCATGTATATGTTGCAGAGTTTCCAGGCTGCTCTACAATCTGTTAGCCTGTCTGTCCATCCACCCATCTACCTGTCTACCCAAATATTTATTAAATACCTACTGTCTGCATAATATAATAGTCTAAGTTTGGGTAGATAGTAGAGACAGTAAAGATGGAAATCATGAATTTCAAGACTTTATGACCTGTCTGGGAAGACATGCTTTCATGTATGCATTACATAACATTTCAACACAATGTCTGATTAGGTGCCAGAATGAGTAAGTACCATAAATGCCCTGTTTCCATCTCCATGAGAGAGAATGGAAGAGAAAAGGGAAATTGTCCCCTCAGACAAATTTTTATCTCCCTCAAGTTTATCGGATTAGAAGGGGCATAAAACCAAAATACTGTGCAATGTTTAATATTTCTATGTTTGAAATAAATTGTCTTCTAGAAGTGATCTTCTTGGAAAAACACAATCCAAAGTTTCTGTCTCTTAGTCTCGGTTCTGCTGTGACTATCATCTTGCAAAGGAATTTTACTCTGGCCTCTGCTTCCTCTTCTTTGGGGCCGTAACCTGCTACGGTGCCTCGCAGTTTGAGGACACCGTTTCTTCTTCCTTTCCTTCCTCCTCCTCTTCCCCCTACCCTCTTTTCCCCTCTTGTATCTCTGTGCTGTCGTCCTAGCTGCTATTGGAGACTCTGAAATCATAGTTCCTGAATCATTTATTTATGCCAATTTTTTTCATGAGGTAGAAACCTGTTTTTCACCTGAGACTTTTTGTGACTGGAAGCTGCTGTCATTTTCCCATTGATGATTATGCCTTAAGGGACTCCTCAGACTTGCTAGGTGCTGCATGTAAAATTAACTGTGCTCATGGGGTGGGAGTCATTGGGAAGCCTTCAGCTTCCTGTCTGTGGCAAGACCAGCCTGTGCCTTGAAGGCAGAAGTCATAATTAACGGAGAAATTGATAGCAGGCAGGGCACAGACTGCTCAAGCCATGTACCTTATGCAGTCCCTTTCATGGGTTGGCCAGAGAGGAGTCATTATCTCAGTGTTTTCTGGCATATTTGATTCCTTAGCATAATTTTAGGTCCTTAAAAGACAACACCTTAACAATGCACTGACAAGTGTTTTTGAGTATGTATTCTGTGAGTCCTCCTATGGAAATTTTTTTTTTCCAGGATGAACAAAGAAATAGGAATAGGGAAAGCGCCTTGGTGAAGTATGAAACCTACTTTTAGCAATTTGGAAAGGTCGCAATTATTTGTGATCCTCAAATTGATCTTTGTGTTTCATCAGAGGAGAGAAAGAACAAGAGGTGAAAGTTTAATGTGAGGACATTTTGCTGTCTGGAGGTAAAGGGAAGATGGAGAGAAAGTCGCTGGCTTAGTGTTTTATATATTGGAGAATCTTAGGGGTGGATGGGGGCGGGGGGTATGAACTGGCAGTCTGAGAGATGCTTGCCCTATGAAAAGCTGTAAAATATATTGTTTTTCCTGATTATGTAATTCTTATTCATTGTAGAAACGTGGAAACTATGAAAAGCACCAGGCAGTACATGATAGCCATCCTGAATTCTATCACCCAGAGACAACCATGGGTGGTATTTTGATGTACATCCTTCCAGTTATATGCCAACACATACATCATAAACATAGGCTTTCCTTTCCACTAAATTGATCTAATGCATACATAGTTTTATAATCACTTTTTTCCAGTTAATGTATTGTAAACTTTTGTAATTAAAGTCTTCTTTGGCATCACATAGTGACATCTTCCTGCCCAAGATTCCATTTTACAAAGAAAGTCGATAAATGAAACTGTTAATTTTTTGAATCAGTCTTTTATTGCTGGGCACTTAGTTGTTTCCCGTTATTTCAATACTATAAATAATGCTTTTTTGGATCAATCTTGTAAATTTGTTTTTTCACAACTCTGATTATTAGAATACATTCTTGAAAGTAAAATTTCTTAGGTTAAAAGAAGTGTACAATTTTGAGGACTTTTGTACATACTCTCAAATTACGCTACAGAAAAGACCTGCCAATTTATAAACTCAGTAGCACTCTAAGAGAGTGCCTATTTTCTCAGACCTTATCCATCACTATGTATTATTATTTTTATAACTTTTGCCAGTTTGATATGTAAAATGTTATTTTATCATAATTTATATTACTTAATTACTGATAATACTGAACAGTTTTCATAGATTTATTGGATGTTTGTAGGTTTTTCTTTTGATCTCCTTTGGGAATTTTTTTGGGGGTGCTCATCTTGGAAAAAAACACTTTCTTCCTTAGCTTTGTTGGGCTCTGTTTAATCTAATGATGAGAATCATGCTCTAATGCCTTGATTAATTTTCCAACCATTTCTGACTACCCTTCCCAAATGATAAATGCAATCTTACCATCTTGAAGATCTGGGAGCCATTCTTGTTTTAGGCATTGCCAAACCTGCAATACAGAGGCCATTGTATGTATTTCCCCTAAAATGACAAGGCTGAGCTGCTGATACGATTATCTTATACAGTAGTTTCATATGCCAATCTAGCAAAGGTTGAGGAGTAGAAGAGATTGGATGCTACTCACACGAGTTTTATATATACTAATATTTAGCTTTCCTGGAGTTTTTACATGCATTTTGATCCTGCATTTTGTGATTGAATATTCATAAACTACTTGCAGTTATTATTCCTGTTTAAGACATAATCATCCCCAAGACACAGAAAGTCTAAGTGCTTTGCCCATTGTCACTTAGCTTTTCAGTCACAAACTTCAGCCATCACCTAATAACGTCATTCCAGATCCAAAAAGGCACTGCATTCAGCTTTTTATTTTTTAAACCAGAAATTCTTGGAGGTGATTTCCTTTTGGTTTGGAATATGTCCACAGATGTTAGAGAAGGCGAAGGATGCTGAGGAGGGACTGTGGGCTCTCTGTAAATTCTAACATTTTATAAAGCCATTCTGCCTTCAGATGCAGTGCTGATTCTTTTGGGGGATTTGCCAGGGCACATAGAAAAGAACTTCCAGATAGAGTAGGACTGGTCTTCTTTTCCATGATCTATATGTATAGGGAAAATATGTAAATATATATTTTCATATATATTCTCTTGAACATTAGTTTGAGGAATTCCACGTGATCTGTAAGTTAGAATTTCTTTTGGGCTAGGCATCGAACCAAGCAATCCAGCTGGGTCATCGTGCTGCCTCTTATGGCCCCAGGAAAGTTACTGAGTTCTTGGTTTAACAGCCGCTCTAATCTTTTTGCTGCTGGTTTCTCAGTTTTTCATACGGGTTTTATTTTGTTTGAGATATACCGCCTTTCCTTTTACATGTATCTCCAAACTAACCAGTCTCCAGAAATAATATCCTTAGGATCAGATGAACATATGCAAATGGAGATTGCTCTCATATGATGGTACAGCTCTTTGTGGCTTCCTTCCTATGGGGCTGGTGTGTGTAGCACAAGGGTTACACGTGAGAATCCTCTAGAACCCTTCACACTTATTCAACATTTTGTTACAGAAAGAAGAGAAAATTCGAGTTCCAGTCATAGCTTGTGTGACTTTAAGCCTGTTATGCTAGGTCTTTCAATCAAGCAGAGGATTGTGTACCACATGTGGGGCACAACATAACGATAACAATAGAGAATGTATGTGATCCAGCTAGGTCACTGCCTAGCAAATGCAGCTTTATTCGTATTTCTATAAGGACTTTGATCCTTTTGTGTGTGTGTGTGTGTGTGTGTGTGTGTGTGTGTGTGTGTGTGTGTCACCAGGAGGAATTTCACAGAACCTCAGTTTTAAATTCTTTGTAAAATAGAAATTAAAAAAAATCCACTTTACTTACCTGACAGGTTGCATCAAATGAAATAATATATAGGGAAAATGCTTTGTAAGCTATACATAATGTTTAGTTATCATTACATTGATTATTTATTCATTTAATCAACAATTTTTTGAGTACTTGGTATGTATCTAACATTCTGGTAGGTATTGGGGAGATAAAAATGATCCCTTCTGTTTAAAAGGCTTTGAATTTTATTGAAGAATATAACACCCACGGATCCCTGAGGTTAGCTACCTTTAAGACACGATGCAGACAGTATATACTTCTTTGGAAAGAGAACTCGTACTGAGAGCTAGTGTATTGGGGAGAGATTTCACGGATTAGAACTTTAAAACATTAAAAGATCCGGGTAATTGCACAGGAGGGAGACTGGCTACTAGGCAAAGGTCATTTTGGGAAGTTTTGTTCTTATTAGGTGTTCAAGATAGAAGAGAGAGTTCTCTGTTCTTATTATTGTTTTAATGAATAGAGTATAGAATTTCTCTTCTGAAAAATATATGATAACTGTCTTAGAAAACTGATATGTCCAGGGAATTACAGAATATACCTGAACAGGGTTATGGTCAGATTTAAATTAAGCCATAGTTAGGTATAATTTGAGAGAAATGAGAATCATCTTTCAACAATGGAAAAAATGAACACATCTCACTTATAGATTGCCCTCAAAACAGATAATGTAATTTTATAATCAAAGTATATACAGGTGGATAAAATACTCTCTGTTAGTCACTGCTTTAAAATCCGAAATCTTCCAGTATGACTGACAGGCAAATGTACTGCCTGAGAATGTGCATTTACTCAGCCACGTAGCTCTGGTGAAGCTCTGGTTCTTTATGTTCTAGGAAGTTTCTCAACCTCAGGGTGTAAAGTCAAGTCAGTTGTCTCTGTCTTATATATGACATGACTACTGATTTAGTTTGGGTCTGAAAGCAATCCCTGCATCTTGCCGGAGAAGAGACCAAAAGGCCCTGGACATCCAATCACCAGGAGCCTTGAGCTGAGCTCTGCAGGAAGAGCCACATACTGCAAGTGTGCTGGGAAAATAATTGAAAAGTGTCCATGGGGAATTAAAAAATCAGATGGTTCGGAAACCACTTTGGGGCTTGCAAAAGGACTTCAGCCTGAATGTAAGGATGTGGACCAAGAAAAAAATCTATGTCAAGGGCAACTGAACGTAAATTCCTGCTGCGTTTGTCATTGCTAAACATTAATTCACTTGATGGTAGCACCATGTCCATCATGATGTTATCACCACCTTATACTGTGCATTTCAGAGCTGAGATGTTTTCTTGCTATTATCTTATGCTTGTAGGAAATGGTGTTTGTGGCTTCCATTTTGTGACATGTAGTAAGAGGAACAGGTGGGATGAAAATGCTTCTTTCCCCTCAGTTCCTTTGCAACAGGTTGATGTTTAATAGCTGAAAATAGTGAATGTGTTCATATTGAGAAGACTCACATTTTATTGTAACATTTTGTTGTGATTAATTTTTTTGTCAGAAAAAAAAATCTCGGTAGAAAGCCAATGCAAGTACATATAAATAAACCAGGTTTTTCTGATATACACCATGACCGAGTCAGGGAATACTGTGTTATGTCTTGTTGCTTTGTGACGAATTTTCCATCCAAGGGACGTAGCTTTTCTTCTTAGTTATTTTTAAGGCAACAATGTCATAGTAAAGCAAAATGAATTTTAAAGTGGCCAGAGCTACATTATGAACCGTTTTGATATGTAATAATATATTGAGACATAGGACATGTTTTGTAAAGGGTTTAAGAAGAACAGGGGAGGAATTGTTGCAAAAACTGAACTACTGAAAGTGAAGGATCTGCTCTTGTCCCACAGTTGCTCTGATACAAGGACCAGAGCTCATAAAAAACAGACTCGCAAGTGTGATTAAACCCCGAACAGCCCCAATGCATAACTGACTTGATAATATGACTTATTATCAGTTTGTTACTGCCTTACATATTATAGCTGTATTTTATATATTTTTTCATTTCCTGGCATGATTTGATGTTGTGACAACTGAATTCTGAAAGCGTGAATTACTATCTTTTAAAAAAATCATAATAATTCCTTAATAGCAGTGAAACGAAGTTGTGAAATTATTATTAAGACCCCCAGATTACCCTTTGACTCTGAGGATTTACTTTTTTTCAAATCAAGCATGAGTTTATATGTCACCTTCCCACATAGATTTTACTTGAAGGCTGGGACTCTGTTTAGACTTGTATTCCCTGCAATTCCTATCATAGCATGCTGCACACAGTAGGTGCTTAACACTTACTTATTTGGTTTGCCGTGACAGGTATCAATAATTTCTCCCAGGGCTCTGATTTTTTTCCCTACATTAACAAAGTTATTTAAAAATAGAGGAAGGACTACGTATTATTAAAGTATTAAGATTATTTATAACAATAGATCTTTTGTTATAGTATTTCGGTGAGCATTAGGTTTTATTGTTCTTCTTGGTAAAATGTTATTTACCTGGAACTAAAAGCCTTGGATTTTATCTTAGCCCAAGAATGTGTGTTTAGCAGAGAATGTAATTAGGGGGAAATACTTAAGGGATTGTCAATGCAATGTTCTTTTAGCTCTTAAGCAATCCATATCCTGCTAAAATGTTTATCTTTTTTTTTCTTCCTTTCTGGCTGCTGTTTTAGGTCCCTGATTTCGCGTGAGTCCTTGGCGTCCACGACTTTGAGCCTGACGGAAAGTCAGTCGGCCTTGAGTGTGAAGCAAGAGTGGTCTCACGGCTACAGGGCTCTCCCTTCGTTTTCCTCCAACCACGGCTCTCAGAATGGCTTCGATCTAGGGGACCTCCTTAGCCTTCCTCCCGGGACACCCATGCCCAGCAACAGTGTCTCTAACTCATTGCCATCCTACCTTTTTGGCATGGAAAATAGCCACTCTCCTTACCCTAGTCCTCGGCACTCATCCACCAGGTCCCACTCGGCCCGCTCTAAGAAGAGAGCACTGTCATTGTCCCCGCTGTCGGATGGCATCGGGATAGACTTCAACACCATCATCCGCACGTCGCCCACCTCCTTGGTCGCCTACATCAACGGGTCAAGGGCTTCCCCAGCCAACATGTCCCCGCAGCCAGAGGTCTACGGGCACTTCCTGGGGGTGCGCGGCAGCTGCATTCCCCAGCCGTGCCCGGTGCCCAGCGGCCAGAAGGGCGTGCTGGTGGCCAGCGGCGGCCTGGCGCTGCCGGCCTACGGCGAGGGCGGCGCGCTCGAGTACGAGCGCATGCAGCAGCTGGAGCACGGCGGCCTCCAGCCGGGCCTGGTCAACAACATGGTGGTGCAGCACGGCCTGCCGGGCCCCGACGGCCAGCAGCAGCTGCTCAAGACCGAGCGCCTGGAGGAGTTCCCGGGCGGCGCCCTGGACCTGCCCCCCGCGGCCCCGCTCCCTCCCCTGCCGCCGCCCCAGGGCCCCCCGCCGCCCTACCACGCCCACCCGCACCTTCACCACCCGGAGCTCGCGCCGCACGCCCAGCCGCTGGCGCTGCCCCAGGCCGCCCTGGACGACGACGGGGACGTGGACGACGTCGGGGGCAAGCACTGCTGCCGCTGGATAGACTGCAGCGCCCTGTACGACCAGCAGGAGGAACTGGTGCGGCACATCGAGAAGGTCCACATAGACCAGCGCAAAGGCGAAGACTTCACTTGCTTCTGGGCGGGGTGTCCTCGAAGGTTCAAGCCCTTCAACGCCCGCTACAAACTGCTGATCCACATGAGAGTCCACTCCGGGGAGAAGCCCAACAAGTGTACGGTGAGTTTCTGAAGCCCAGCGGGTCACCTCCCTTGAGGGCCCGGCCTGCTTTTCATGCGTGTTTTTTTCCAAACTCGGCCCGTGGGTCAGGGGACATTTTCTTTTTTTACACAGTTTGGATGTGTGGTGGTCTAGGTGTCTGTGAGATGGGACTCCTCTTCAGTTTGAGGAAGAGGAAGATTTCTTTAACGATTAGTGGCTATTTCTAGATTCTCTTCTGCAAAGGGACATGGGCCTTCCCAGCAAGGGAGGTCAATCTGTCACACTGTCTAACAATCTTGGAAAAGAGATGCCAGCCACACTTGGAGTTGCCTTAATGTGCATGGATGTGCAATAGCAGAGGAACACACACCACACCACACCACCAGCAAGCTTTAGCCCTTTTCCAAGGCAAATACTCAGTGATTTTTTTTTTCCTTCTTTCCAATAACTGGGCAAGAATTGGGGTGGGGGAGGGGTGGTTTTGATATTTGGAAAGGAACTCACCACTTAGCAACTTGGCTAGTAAAAGTGTTGCTGCATGCACCCACATGCCTGCACACCGTACCTTCCAGGGTTGCGAGACTAGTTAATGATTTATAGCCAGCACTAAAAACACCCAAGGGATATCACAGAAGCAGAATCTCACAGGATCTCACCTAATTTTAAGAAGAGGGAATTTTGTGCAGAGGTGTAAAGAGAAAGTGCAGAGAAGGGAACGTACCTTTGGTGTTGAGGGAAGTGGGCCTGATATCTCTTTTGCCCCTGCCTCCCCCTTTCACAACATCCATCCTGGAACTCTCTCTGTTTCGTGGCAAAATTTACTATTTTTGAATAATATGATTCTTAAATGATTTCACAACAATTTCACACCTCACAGAAACCCTCAGGGTTTACAAGCAGGGCATCACCCTTGGGATCACAGGATGGCTTTGCACAATCTCAGCTCACTTAACTCTTGGAAAAAGAGGAGCATATGTTTTATATTAGTTTAGATAGACAGGAATATTTCTTTTGGAGTTCAAATCTGAGATTTCCATGTGTTCCCTGGATATTGAGTATGGTGCAGGTCACTGAATATGTGAAATATATAAATCAATTTCAAAAGAAACTTATTTCGACTATTTTCCCCCAGCCAGAGTCCCTTCTTTCTACAGTATATCATGATGATAGAGAATCTGGACGATGTTTATGTTTGATTGTAGATGGACCAAGTTGTCTGATGCATGTAAAAGCAAACCAAACAGGTGATAGCAGTATTAGAAGCACTGCAAGTATTAGAAGCACTTTTTCATTGCTCAGTGGGTATTTTTGAAAGCGTTTTAAGAAATTCCGGTGGAATGGAATTGCATTTCTTGTGGTTACATTATGCCCCGCATTGTGATTTTTCTTAAGGAAAACCTGAAGCTGATACATTGTGAGAATGAGAATGCCAGGTTATATGAGTGAAAAGAATAATTACATTCCAGGAAGCAAAACCTTACTCTGTCACTGGGGTTCTGCATTAAAAATGCCAGAAAGAGACAAGCAATTGAAGGCGATTCCATTTACTCTGTTTAGAACACACCGGCCTATTGCAGGCAGGAAAGACATTCAGTCTCTGAAGGAAAACAGTCCAACCTTTTAGTTCTGACTAATCCTGGCTGGAAATAGTTTACTGGATTTGGCTTTACTGAAATAAACATAAAGGCTTGAATTATCCAGAAAAGTATTTTTTGCATTGCAAAATTAATTTGTGTGCAATAGGATTTCCCCATTTTCCTACTGTTCCCAGACTTTGCAAAGACATATAACTTTATGAAGTAGACTTTTGCTAAAGTGCATGATGAATTTTAAAAATAGAAATAGTTCAGTGAAAGAATAAGCTAAAAGGTGAGTGTTTGCAGGCCTCTGAATATAGCTTCTCATTGTATTGTTCAGCATGGGTATGGGAGGTGGTTTCTCTCTCCTAATCTGCCTACTCCCCACTTCTAGATGGAATCTTTACAAGATTCACATTTCTAATTTAATAGCATATCAAATCTAGGACCACGAAGCATTTACTTACACATGTTACAGTGCAAATATTTATATAAAACAGGGTTTCTTAGCTGACTAATGCTGGAATTCTAGTTCTGAGACTGTATATTTTTAGCTGCAAGACATCCATTTTCTTACGAAACATACATATCATGGGCATTGTGTCTTCTGAAAACTGTTATGTTGCTGCATGTCATCTGCTTGATTTGTAGGGCTATAGCCAACTGGCAGCAATTGATTTTGCTGTGAAAATTTAACAGTCCTCTTAAGTTGTAGTCCACTGATAGAAGACAGTGTTCTTGAAGTGAACGCATCCTGGAAAAAAAAGCATTTTCCTGCCTTTTGCAAAACCAATCTTTATAATCTTGGAATCCAGACATATAGAACTGTTACAACTAAAATGTTTCATCTCCCACTGTTTTAAAATCTGATGGTAGTTAATTTGAAGCTCCAGATGCTTGCCAGGTAACATGGCCACATTCTTCTTTTGGAGATGGGAAGTGATCTTTGGGTTTTTGTGGCTGTGTGTTATGTGCCGCAAAGGCCAGGAGCAGTTTGAATGATAAGACCCAGACCATTTTTTGTTTTACATGTAATTGCTAGTAATTTTCTGTGTATGATAGAGTGAGTCATCATTTTTACTTGCTTAGCTTATTGACCTAAGAAAGAAATGATGACCGACCCCGTTGTGTTTGGTGACCATAACTACAAACAGCACAAAGAGCTTCTGGAAGTCATGGTAAAAGAGGGGTGTGTGAAAGGGCTAGTCAGTGACAGCTTGCTTACAGTAAGAGGCTGCCACTGGTCTCCTCCCTTGTGCCAAATTCCATTTCATGCATGAGAGAATGCGTTCTCAGAATCTCTGACCGTGACTCCCCAGCCTTACCCAGAACCCTAGAATTCAGATCACTTGGGATTCTAGGTGGCAGAACTGGGGGAGGGTTGTTAATTTATTATTTGGTTAACTTACTGGAAGAAGAGAATGCGTTCTTTTCCTTTTCCCACCCAAACGACTCCACCCTTCTGTAGATCTCATTCTTCCTGCTTCTGTGGAAAGCCCAACAGCTGTTCTCTTTCCAGGCCTGGCCTCGACTGCACAGACATTCCCAGCCAGTGGCAAAGGCCTTGAGAAGCAAAGCCCTCGGCAGGCAGACAGGCAGACCTCAGCTAAATCAGAAACCAGGATATGGCAATATTATATTAAAAGATACCTAAGCCCATTCACTGCTCTCTATTAACGAAAGCAATTTTCAGGTGCCGAATCATTCTCTTTTGACCTCCCTGAGCTTTGACCCACCCCAGCCTTATTAGTAAATCTCTGGGATTATCAAAACGTTTGAGCCTTCCCAGGTGTAACTGTGGAATTCTATAAAGTTTTTCTGAGGTGTTAAGTTTCCAGATTCTGAAGCTAGAACAAGTCATGGAGTCTCTGAATTTGTCTCTTTCCCAAACCCCTGTTTCATGTTCCTAAAAGGACAACATGAAGTATAACCCGAAACCATCCAAGTACACTAACCATCCCTAACAGTATCCATAGTAATGGTTCCCACAGAGCGCCCACTGAGAATGTTTTTACCATAGGTCTTTCTGCCATTAAAGTCGAAGAGTGTGCAACGCCTGGGTAGTGTTTCTTGTAAGGTGTGTTCTGAATGAGCTCAGGCACGCTCGGTCTGTTAGTGCCTCTCATGAGAAAGTCTATCTGATTGGGGCAGAGTGAACAGGGGACCAGGGTTCTGCTGCCACAATCAGAAACACTGATAATTTCGTTTTGAGCACAATTGAAAGCAGTTGTGCTAGGAGGTTAGGGAGTGTTAATAAGGGAATTAGGGAGAATGTGGGTCACCACTTAAATTTTACTTGTTTTTCCTGGATGAATTTTATCCAATAGCAAAAAGGAACTTTGCAAAACTTTTACCCACCCACAGATTTTTATGAAAGTGTCCCCGACCAAAGACAGTTTTGAATTTTGTATGAATTGACTCATTTCTCCACAGGCATTTTGCCTGGCAAAATCCAGCGTATTTGCTTTGGCTTGAATATTGGGCAGTTTGCTTTGCGAGTAACATTGAATTATGAATACAAGAAAATAAATACAGAGTTAGGGCCCTGTCCCCATTCCTGTTTTATGGACCGATGTATGGGTTCATGGGCCAGCTTTAGCCGTGTAAGACATTTCTTGAGGAAAAATAAATTTATCGTAAGCTATGGAAGAAGGTTTTTTCACATCTTTTATTTCATTATTTTGATAACACTTGGCATTGATGAGTGACCACAATTATATGACTAGATGGAACCTTAGGAATATATCATCTAAGAATAACTATTAATCCCTACTTAATGCTCATATTGGCAAACATGAATAAATTCTCGTAGTACTAAGTATGATAAGGGTATGGAGAACTGGGACTACTTTAACATGGCTGGAGAAAGTAAATTGGTTATCACCACTTTGGAGATCAATTCAGAAATATCTAGTAGAGTTGAAGCATATACAGCAAAACCATGTCTAGGTGTCTACCCTAGAGAGAAAGTCTTGCATATGGTGCCCGGGAGACATAAAAAAGGTGTTTATTGCATTTCTGTTTTTAAAAAAATGAGTGTAAATAGCCTAACTGTTAGTAGATAAGGTAAGTCAATGAACTGGTTTATTCCTAATGAAATATTATGAAGGAGTTTAAAATTAATTAAATACACACATACCCCACATAGATATCTGTCAACATGGATCAACCTCAAAAAACTATTTTGTGTGAAAAAATATATGCCAAAGGATATATGTATATGGTACAATTTATATATATTTAAACACACACTAAGCAATATTGTATAGTTGTTGTAGATAAATAATTATGTTATAAAATCATGTGGGTGGGGTAATCAGTAACCTTAGGATAGTGGATACTTCTAGAAAGGAAAGAAATAGGAAGAAAGGGGATGTGGAGATTTTGCTTTATCTTTTTTTCAATGAGAGAAAGAACTGAAACAAATATGACAAAATATTAATTTCTTTCTAACTTGGTGATAATTTACATGTCATAGGTGTGTATTATAATATTTTGTATACTTTACTGCCTGTTTGAAATATTCAATAAGTATATATTTTTATCTAAAAATAAAAGAAAAGCAATTAATGTAACACTTCAACTCCCTTCCACATGTAACATTTTTCAGATGAGAACAAAGCCTAGAGAAATTGATCTAAGACTATTAAGTTATTTAGCTGTTCCCTACTTAGAGCCTCTGAGGCTGTGGTTCTTAACCTTGGTTGACATTGGAATTACCTGGAGAGCTTTGCAGAGTACCAGTACCTGGGTCCCACCCCCAGAGTTTTTGATGTAATTAGTCTGGGGTGCAGCTCCCTTGGTGACTCTAACGAGAAAAATCAGAACTCTAAAACCTTACAAATTCTGACCTTGAGCTCTAGATAAATATTAGAGAAGCCTACTCTGTTACTTCGCTTAAGGTAGAGGGAGGCGGTGTTTAGTACAGAGTACATCTTCATTATCATCCATGCTCTGACAATGATTAGGGTAGTTTAGTATTCCCTTCGAATAAAATTCAGAGACAAGAGATAAGATGCTAGAGCAACTCTGATAGTGGCAGGAGGCTTTCAACCAAGTGTCCATTTCGTATTAGAATACTCTCTCTTTACGATTAATAGTCAGTTAAAGGTTGGGATGAGACTTCTGCCAAACCACATATATATCCTCTCTACCTCCTTACCTCCCTAAGTTAAAAGTGGAACTGCCAAAACTGTCACATCTTTCCTATTTTAAAAGGTAAGACGGAGTGTTCTCCCTTCCAAACCCAATGAAGCCTTTCTGCTTTTAATATAAAATGATCTTCAAGACATTTTTGCTACTACGGACATTTCTGAAGAGTTGGTAAATTATCAAAATATTGAATTTTCTCTTTTATCAAATCTGCCTGATGTGATTAAATAAATAAAATTAACATTATTATCTTCTTTGTCTCTTGAGGCTGAAACACCACCAGTGAAACATCTGGTAAAGATCAGAGCGAGCGTAGCTTCCAAATCGTGTCCCACAAGGCATCAGTCTGTCAGACATTAAATGCAAATTCAATGATTTAAAAAAATAAAACGAAATCTCAAGATTTTTTCCAGCAATTTTACATAAGAAAGAGATACAAACAAGTTTATCTGTGTAAATACATGTTCAACATACTGTAGACACATCTATGTCACCATCAATTACAAATCCCTTAGTATAGGTAAAAGTGAAACCACAGAAATTCTCCTCAGTTGGGGCATTAACCACAGTCTATAAGGCATCTGTCAAATCGGATTTCACATCCCAAAACGCGGTTTAGAAACCTGCCATTTGGTAGTGGTTTAATTTGATTTCCCAGTAGAAGGCATTTAAGCCAGTTTACCTGGGGACCTAGCCTTTCTTGAACTTCATCCTGAAAATAAATTTGGAGCAGATTTGGGCAAATGTTTCAAAGCTGATCGTGGTTTACGTTTCTTTGCCCTGTGATTCTAGGATTAATGAAAAACAATAGATAATGAGAGCAACCCTAAGAGGTTAAATATTTGAGGCTTTATATACTCATTAAACAAAATCATTAACTACATGATGGTTAATGTTCCTTTTAGTTCATATTTGTTTCGAGGTTTTTCTCTAATTCAGTGCCCTGAAATAATGTCTTTAAAATTAGAAAGAATTATTTAAGTTTTTTCATAAATGATCTGATGAAGGGAATATGTGTCCGACCTTTTGAGGTTTGTTTGTATGTAGATTTTAAAATGTATTTTTCTTAATTCTTTCAGACTGCACCATTGTGGAAAATTAGTTTGGTAATGTGTTAGAAATGTCTTTTTTGACCTTTGGAATATTTCTTGATTACCTTTTCTTTGAGTGGTCGTGTTGACATCGTTGAGTCCAGATAGCATTTGAGTGTGTAATGTGAAAGACCAAACACATTTATTTTTCCAAAAGAAGAAGTAGTCTTATTCTCTTTGATCTTTCAGAAATGTTTCCTTCAAGTTCTGGGTAGAATGATTTGGAAAAGAGATGTTTATTTTCTTTCCAGGCAGATTTATTAGTTTCTACTGTAATTACTGAGTCAGGGTTTCTAAACTATCAATAAGACAATGGATGTTGTAACCCTGGGTAGTGGATCTGTGGCTGGCAAACCCAGAAACTGAGCAGGGAAGGCTTGATTTCACTTCTGCTCTAACTCTGGGCAACCACGTGTCCTTCATCCAGAGGGGAGATGGGTCGAGCAATAGGTGTCATCATCACTCTAATGGGAGATTGGTGTAGATAGGGATTTGGTGAGGAAGTGGAATGAAACCTGTGTGTTCTTATTTTGCAGCATAGTATTTCCTTCTATTTTCTTGGGCCATCAGTACTGGACTTGAGTAGGGAGAATGGCGAATCCTTTAGAAGGAGAATTTTGAATAATTTTTTTAAAAAGGATTAATTTGTTGAAAAATTAGAAAATGAAATGATCACGTTCTAGGCAGGCAGGGGCAAAATATGTTTCAGTACATATACCGAATGCTCCAAACTTAGGGTGATCATATAATTTGTTATTCAAATTGGGACACTTTTGTGAGTGAAAGGAGTTCTATTTCATTGGAATATCTGTCTAAACTAGGATTGTTCTGGGAAAACCAGGGTGTATAGTTAGTTACCTTACCCATATAGTATATGCACTGATGTATCCCCCCAATGCACATTCATTCATTAATTTGGTCATTGAGTATGAACCATGTACCATACCCTGTCCTGGGGGTGAGAAATAAATGGAACACTCCTTTGAGGAGCTCATAGTCTTCTGGGGTGACCATTGTGTAAATAGTAAAACAAGGACTATAATATAGGTCTATGCAGTTTATTTCAGTGGGGAAGCAGGGGAAGAGGCTCCCAACTATGCCTGTAGAGTTTGAGCAGGCTTCTTAGAGGAAGTAACTGCAACTTGAAGGAAGAGAGTAATTCTTGCAGAGAAAGGGAAGGTGGCCATTTAAGCTAAACCACCATAATATGCAATAGCACAGGGATATGAAAAAGCCCAGAGGAAGAAACAATCTCCAAGTAGTTTGATGGTCTAAGACTAGATAGGAGTGGAAGAAGTGAGGCTGGAAGGAGTCATGAAGGACTTACGCTATCAAATAGGGATAATGTTATTAAAGCTTGAAATAATTACAAACCTAGTAAATATAAATGCAAATCTAGTCAATACAAAAAAACACATCTTAGGAGGCGGCATCGCTGAGGTGTAGCAAACACTGCATTTTAGTGCGTGTGAAATGAAACTTTGACTTCCCCAAACCATCTCCATTATCTCTTAAAGTTTACAGTTTAATTCCTCATTAAAACATATCTCTTGGCAGCTATCCTGTGAAACACGCATTTTTATTATGCCAAATGATCAGCCAAGGAAACGCATAAATGGGGACAAGCATAAAAGCATTTTCTGTTGTGGACTTTAAAGAAAACAATTAAAAACCTGGGGAAGACTAGAAACCACAGCTATTTGATCAATTATGTAGAATGATTAAGATGTGGACAGAGGCTGCATACATTATCCTGTGTATGAGTAGCTTTCCATTAGTTAAATATTTCCTTTTATAATCTGTAAAGAGAGTGAAGTATTGTACTGTTAAACAAAGCTTTGGACTGGCGCTCATTATGCTGAGTTTGTCAGCCCTTTCAAGATTTTTTTCCTCACTGCTGAGATTTACTTTGGAATTTTTTCTTTTTTTTCCTGCTTAGACTGAATTAATACAGAACAGAGCTAAATGTTTGAGCTGTTTAGAGGAGAACAAATTAAATCAATTCCCAGCAAAATGGTGCCCAGAACATCTTAGGGGTCCTTGCCTCTCTAGGCAGGGTAAGGCAGCGTGAAGGGAAGTCTTGCTTTTTGTTACTTGAGCTTCCTGCTGTAGCAGCACTAGCCTTACCTGGGTTTGAGCTGCCCAAGGTTGGGTCATTTGGCTGTGTGACCAGAGAGCACAGCCTAGAGCCCACGTCAGTGGACCCAGGCCTTCAGAGTGTTCCAGAGAGGGCATCCGGTTGGTCCTGGAACCTTGCTTTTAAAATTTGTGAGGCAGCCTCCCAGGCTTGTCTCCCCAGAACAGTTTCTGTTTTTGTGTTTTAGAATGTTTGAAAGTGCTTTCATTTTTAAGTTGGAACATGGGTATTGGGCCTGTTGAGCATGTCCTTTGATGAGAAATGTCGTTACTGCTGACTCTCTTTCTTTTGTTGCTCTCTTCCCCCACCACAGTCACAGTTTCTAGTGTGAAAGTTGCCCAGAAAAGACCAAACGATTTATTAGCCAAGAGCATGGATTTGGGGTTGGGGAACAGTTGTAATGAAGGGAAAATGAGTGACTCAGCCTTAAACAAAATTTTGAAATAGAGATTTGTCTCCCATCTCATTTGTGGTGACCCCTGTTGTCTTCCCTTGGAGTTTCCATGCTGCCTCAAGGGCCCCTGGCCTCACTCTTTATTTTTCTTCTCCATCTAATTGAGGCTTGCTTTGGAAAGAGAAATTCATGTATGTAATGGTAAATGGCTGAGAAAAAAAGTCAGTGTGCTGGCCCTCCCAGGGCTAGCTGCATTTTGACTAGGAAGGAAGTATTAAACCTTTCCTTTAGACCCAAGACTTTTCAGGGAAATGGAAGGGGAAAAAAGTGACTGCATTATAAATTCTGAGCTACTAGATAACTTTAATCCTCACTATAGCCCTCAGAGCTGAGTAATTTGTGGAATTTGGGATTCAGACTCTTATTTCTATTACATACTCAAAGTCATTTATTACTCATCTTTAAGTCCTACCCTCAACACCTGCCTCAATGATTAACATACAGTAGCCCTCCAATATATGTACACGCACACATATTCTTGAAGCCAGGTAACGGGTATGTGGAGGTTCATTATTCTGTTATTTCTACCAGTGTGAAGATCTGAAGTTTCCCATAATAAAAAGTTAAAAATAAATAAATAAAATGTTTTCGAATGAATTTATAGGAAAGAAAAGAACAGTTTGTTCCCTCCAACTCCTCAGAAAATGATGCTAGCCATTTTTTTTTCCTTAGGTAACCTATGTTCTACTGATCTGAAAACAAATTAATTTTTTCCATTGCTCTCGAAGGCCTCTGAAATCACTCTGCTGAAGAATGAGATGAGAGATACTCTTAGGCAATAACATGATATCTGAAAAGGCAAATGATAAAAAGGGAGCATTATTGGAATATATTAAGATAATCTAGCCTCTCTAACAGACAACACCAAATCTCAGTGGCTTGCTATGATAGAGGTTTATTTCTTGTTCCTGTTCTAATACAGCTGACTCCTTGAGAGCATATAAGCACTCAGGATCCTTCAATCTAATGGCTCTGCAGTCTGAGTCTAGGGGCAAACGAGAGGTTGTTGTGGACAAGGTTTTAGGAGCCAGGCCTAGAAGTGATACCTTGGCTTCTCACATCCGTTGGGTAGAACTCACATGACCCCAGCTCACTGCAAGGGCAGCTGGGAAGTGTGGTCTAACTGTGTGTAGGAGGAAACTTAAACACAGACGACCGGTAAGCACAGAGCAGAGTGTCAGCCACAGGGAACTAGAAGTGCCCCCTGCTACGCCCCTGACTTATCCCTGTTTTCTATATCTCCTTGAAAAGAAGAAACATTTTAGTCTTGATCTCTGAGCTTTCCGTGAGTGGCGACCCTGTCTCATCAAAATGGTTTTGTTAAACACTGTTTCTTTTTTTGGCTTATCAGTGCTGGCTCCTATAACTTGTTTTTCAACGTATTAAATCTTTCCCAGCCCAACCATTTTTTTCTTATTTACTCTCCAAGGATTCCATTGCCATACAGTCACCACTGCTGGGGAAACTCTCCTTATCTCAAGTGGATTACTCAGTCTTTCCCACCTTGTCCAAATTACATGTTCTTGGTGCATAATTCCCCACTGCTCATCATCTTTTTTAAGTCATGAGGATGTGTGATGTCTTCGTGTCCCACAGGCACTCACCCTTAAGGGAGATCTGCTCATTATCAAGGGCAAGGTCATAAACGAATCACTGAGAGTTCCACCATTGTGCGCAGAAATTTGGTGTGAAGGGCTATTTTGCTAGGACCCTGAAACACAATATTCCCCATATGTTCAAGTAGCTTATTTGATATACACAGTGTGCTCATAAAGGCTCTTCTATTCTCTGAATGCTTGCTTTTGGTCATAAACTGGCACACACTCAAGGAAAAAATGACAGTGTGCCTCTATGGACACTTTTGGTCTACTTCCATAAATATATTCAAACAAAATGAAATTGCCTGGCTCTTTATATTATGTCCTTTAGCGTCTTTAAGCTTGCAAAATTACCCCCAAGGATGACAAATTGTAAACATCATGCAATACCATAGCCCTGGTTCAAGGCCTGTCTCAGTGTTCTCCTGACATTCACCCTTCCTTGAAACGTTTAAAGTGTTTTAGGAAAATGAAGCTAGGCAAACAAGCTTATCGGGAGCGACAATAAAATAAATCATTGATTCTAATTAGGAGGCGTCACATATACAGAAACAAAGCTGCTTTTGTGTAGTGAAAAGTCTACCTGTTCTCTGAAACACATGGAGTGCTTTCCAGGGGCTTTAGATAATCATGCTGACAAAGTCTCAGAGTCTGACCTTTTGGCCCATCTCAAGTGATTCAGCTGCACTTGTCGAAACTTGTCTGAGGTGTTGGTGGGAGGTGTGCTCGGATACAAGTGGTTATAAAGGTGTGACAATGGGACAGGCGCTGTTTGTTTCTGAAAGGCCCAAACTGTGCCACAAATTGAGGTGGAAAGAATTCAGGTTGTGGAGGCAAGGATGGAGTTTATTATCTCTAGTTGTCCCTGCCTGGAGCAAGTATTTCCCCCAACAGCTTAGTGACCCACTGCTGGTGAAGACTCCAGCTTCTCACAGTTTGGGTCACCCTGATCCTGTTTCATTGTGTGTCCTGGGAAGGCCAGCTTTCGATTGTGACCCTGGTTTTGTGCCATGCCCATAGAATGGGGCCTTGATGGTGGAACCAGGTAAGGAAGGAGCTGTAGATAATCTGAGCAAATAATGGAGAAATCACTCTCATTGCGTACTCCATCGAGGTAGTAAATCAAAATCAACAACTGTGTCACCGTCACTTTTGTCGAATTGAGAACTTCAGAAAAAAATGAATTTCACTACACTACAGGGTCAGGAAAATAGATCTTGGTAAATCAATGAGCAATTTAGTTTAAAATTAAAAGTACATATTGACCATTTGCAGTGTCAATGATTTATTTTCAAGGAGGCATTTCATAAAAGGCGTTTTTAGTTGCCTGATTGTACATTTCCTCCAAAGATTGGCTTGCTAATTACCGTCAGTAATAGGGGTTGCCAAAAAAAAAAAAAAGAAAAAAAAAGCCCATTGTGTTCCAAAGGAATGATGCTGCCAAGTGTCTTGACAGGCTCCTGCTGCGTTTGTCAAACAGCTGTGCCTGGGAGTGAAATTTTGAAGTTGGATTCTCACTTAGCCGAGATTAGAATAGGCTTAATTGAAGGTGTCTGCAATGAGACAATTTCAAATTCTTAAACACAGAATTCGTGCATTTCTAAAAAACATTCCACTGACCATCTCTAATTCACTTTGTTTTGTTTCCTCCTTCATTTTCACTCAGATAGGTATGATACGAAATGCAAAAGAGAAAAGGACATTAAAAAATTGTCTTTATGTGGAGAAATTCTAAAGTTATTCATGTAATTGTTTCACTTGAAGATATTTTAGATACTTAAATATTTGGTTTATATTTACATTTTAAGGCAGAGTCATTCATCTCATTATAGGTGTGCATATTCTCTGTGGTCTCCAAAAGTGATCCTCAGGTGCAAAACAGAAAGTCTCTGATTGCTGTCTCTACTTCACTCATTCAACTATTTATGGAATGATTATTTCATGCCAGTCTCTCTTCTAGGCACTGGAGATAGAGCAGTGAGCAGATCATACCCCAAACTCCTCCTGCAGCTTACATTCTAGGGAGGAAGATAGTAAATAATGCAGATCTCTGAGGGAAGAAAGTTCTAGGCAGAGAGATCAGCAAGTGCAAAAGCCTTCAGGCACGAGTGTTGGCCTGGTGTGTTCCAGAAACATCAAGGAGTGCAGGGTGGCTGGAGTGGAGTGAACAGGGAGGAGAGAGGAAGGGGTGAGGGGAAAATGCCGGCTAGATTGCTTAGGGCCTTAGAGGCCCCTGAAAGGATGATTTTCAGTAGAGGAGTGATAGGATCTGACTTATGTTTTAATAGAATCCCTAAGTGCTATGTGGAGAGTAGACTGAAGGAGAACAAGGGGTAGAAGCGGGAAGACCAAACCTCCCAGGATTGGAGCATTGCGGTAGCCTTCTGTCTGGCGTTCCTGCTCAACGTCCAGTGGTAGAAGTTGGGATTCTGACTATACTAGACCCGACACGATTTCCCAATGGATTGGATATGGGATGTGGAGAAAGAAGTGTCAGGGGTGACTTCAAGGTTTGTGTATCTGGAAGGATGGGAGTTCCCTTTAGCTAATGTGGGCGTGATTTGAGGAGATTTGGGGAGGAGCAGATAATCTGATTTTGGACTTGTTAAATTTGAGGAACCTGTGAGACATATAAATGGTGATTCTGGAGATCAGAGGAGAATCTAGACTGATGCAATTTTGGGGGTCAACTGTGTATAGCTAGTATTTAAAGTTATGAGATTGGCTGACCTAATTTAAAGTTGAGAAATGAGAAATGACAAAATTTGTGTCTTTGCTGTGGATTCCTCTGGGGGGTATTGGGTGAAAGGTAAGAGAAGTAGAAGGAGTAAATTCGTCTTCACCAAACTCCTTGCATCTCGTTTGCCTTGCTTTTTTGTGTTACCCTGACCTTGCCTCTCATGTGTCTAGGAGAATTTCAAGGGGGCATTGAAGGCAAGCAGATAGGATTGAAGAGATTGTAGAAATTTTTCCAAGTTAGCCTGCCATTGAAATACCTGTATTTATGCTTCCAGACCAGAAGATAAGCAAACAGAAAACAAGGGGGACATATTCCAACAGAATCAATCCAAGAAATTGATTTCTGCCATCACGGTCATATGCTCTTGAAATTAGGGGGTATTAATGAGAGGATCCATGTATCTTAGTTCCTGGAGAACTTAACAGTGTGTAAGCAGACAGTCTGAGAAATAGTAGTTGGTCAATTCTCCCATTAGGGTGACATGGGGGTGGCAAGGAGTCCAGGAACAGACTGGGTGACTTCTTAGTCAGTGTGTGTTGCAGGGGTTCAATCAGCAGTTTCTTTCTGTCTTCCCGATAGTGAGATTCTAAGATTTTGTCTATTAATAAATTAATCTCTCAGTGAATTTTACAGTATCTTATATTCCAGAATGCATCTTCTCAGTAGCCTAGCTGCCTTCTACTTAGAGGGTCTGCTCTGGTGATGTCACTGTGGTGTTGACAAGGAACACTATGAAGTGGCTACTGGCTGGAAGGTCTCATGGCCTGTGCTCAAGTTCACATTCTAAATGTGTATGTTGCATGAAAGGCTGAGGGTGCTGTTCTTGGCCAGTGAAGCCCAATGCTTCTGTGGAAATAATTTTAATTTTAAGATTACACAATCGTATTTATCCCTACCATAGACACAGCTTAATGAAAAACCTTTTGTGTACTGTGTGTTGAATTTGTTTGCTGTGGATTATGATAGCTAGGGAATAAAACCTTAGGTTTTAGCTTTTGGAAAATTTTATGATGTTCATGTCTGTGGTAGTAAAACTTCGTCGGCTCCAGCGGGATGCCTCTTTTGTTTAACTGGAGTGTTATAGGGATGGTTTTTCTTTTCATATATATTTTTCCCTTCTGTTGCCTCACATATCCTCCCATCTTCCTGGCACCTACTCATTCCTTTGTCTTTTCGTTCTATGCAGAGCTTTTAAGGGTGACAGCAAAGAGAGAATGGAGGTTGCAACAGTGCTTAAAAGCTGTTCGTGTGTGTGTGTGTGTGTGTGTGTGTGTGTGTGTCTGTGTCTGTGTGTGTTTCCATCCAGTGACTGAAAAAAGCATATTCAGTGCTTAAAAGCAATGACATTTAATATTTGTCTATATCTTAAGGAGCTTAGATCTATTTGGGGACTGTCTTATTTTCTCTAGTAAGGATACTGACCTACTGGTTAGAACGGGGCTTTGTAACATCAGCGCTATTGACCTTTCGGACATTTGGACTGGATGCTTCTTTGTTGATGAAGGGCTCTCTTGGACACTGTAGGTTGTTCAACTATATCCCTGGCCTCTATCCACTAGATGCTGATAGAGCCCCCTTTATTCCTAGTAGTGACAGATTTGTTTCCAGGCATTGCTATATGTCTCCAAAGGAGCAAAATTGCCCCTGGTTGGGAACCGCTGGGTTAGGGGTACCTCAGTTTATAAGCCTTATTCATTGTAGAGACAGGGAGGTTATTTTGAGGTTTCAGCCAGTTCCTAAAACACAAATACTTGATTTAAAAAAACAACTTCACTTGGCCACTTCCCGGCCTCACGAGGACCCTGGCCATGACCTCTATAGCTGCTGATGACTGCCTGATGGGGAAGTAATCCTTAATGCTTCCAGGATTATTGTAGGGAGGGATGTAAACTATTCCAAGTACCTAGTTGACACTAGGATTTTCTTTTCTTACGTAGAAATACTGGTATAAATGGAGAGTTGCCCTAGAAGAATGGTTGTGTCTAGAATTTATTCTCTTCTGATGCAAAAGCACTAGGGCAGAAATAATGCAATATTTTAGGCCAGAATTCTAGCCTTAGATAGAGAATAATCCCCATCGATGACCAATTTCTCACCAGCTCCAATATTCATAGTGAAACCATAATGTACTGAGAATATACAGAAAATTAATGGTCCAAGTTTGCAGTTTTATCGTGTCTTTATTTTTGGATACTCTGCTTCTTGGTTCTAGAGGTAAAGCCCAGTTCATTCTTCTATTTAGAATAAGTCATCGAAAAGGTGCACCTTTGGTGCCCAAGATGGCACTAGATATAATGACTCATTAACAGGAAAGAGTTCTCTTTTCATCATGACCCAACTTTGATAAGAAAAGCCAAAAAGAAACTTGAGATCTACAACTATGTCAAGCCAGCAATGCTTATAATATTAAACTTTTTTTTTTAAATCAGCTAATTGGATGCAGTTTAAAAACAAACAGCTTTCTGAATCTTAATCAGGAAAATAGTAGGTATAATTATTAGTAGTTACATGTATTACCCTAGGAAAATGATTTCCAAATCGTAAGATTGTTTAGCTAACCTGTTCTACACAGGAGACTTGAGTAGAGACTGAGTTTGGGAATATTTTGTACAGAACTCCTAGTAGCAATAATCAACTTTGACAAATGAAAGCGGCTTTATATGGCTTATACAGAACAATAAAAATCCCACTATGCTCATGACAGAAGAAAATTAAGTAGGAACAGCTGTATTTGGACATTTACTTTTGGACCCCAGAGTGAAAAAGAGTTTTCATGGTTTGAGACAGTCTGTAGGGAAGCTGAATTCTACCCAAGATAGTAACGTCTTCCATTTATTAAGTCAAGTTTACAAAGCACTGTCCCATGCATAATCTCACGGGATTCTCACAGTAATCCTTTAAAGTAAGAAAGAGGGTTGCAGTTTTCATTTCCATTTTAAAATGAGGAAACAGCTCAAATAATTTTGTCTAAGGTATATGGCCAGTAAGTACTGGATTGTGAACCAGGACTCAGGGTTGTTGGGTTCCTTGCACAGTGCTTTTTTTCCATTCCATCACAGCCTTCCATAAGTTATTGTGCGTTATGTCTATCTCATTTCATACTCTGCTATTTTCCAGGACCCCCAATCCTACTTCCTTCCTCCAGTCCCACCAGGGTTTCTCCATTGATTAACTTCAGGGGTACTGTTTATTTTATGTGTCCCATTATATTGTACAACTAGAGGGGCACTGTGCACCTAGACCAGATAGAATTCCATCTGTGGGGTCAGTTTCCACCCCAGTGTTAGCTAAAATTGTAGAGTGAGTCAGTGAATGAATAAACTGGCTTTCTATACCTGGACCCTTAAAAGAATCAGGATTTTTTTCTTCTTTTGTCCCCCTCCCCTAATGTTATACCACTTAAAACACTGAACAACTCTATAATACT
Organism: Indri indri; assembly: GCA_004363605.1. NCBI lineage: Eukaryota > Metazoa > Chordata > Mammalia > Primates > Indriidae > Indri > Indri indri. Next base: position 10,351 of record RJWJ010000616.1, on the reverse strand, counting down.
AGTTGTAAAAATAACCACTTGAGTCCTGCTAAATTAAAAAGAAAAAGGCATCACTGCTTTTATTCTTTTGGTTAAAGAAAGATGTTGGCATTTGACACAGAATCATTTCATCTTAAGATGGTGTAATTTTGTGCTTTTGAATTTGATTATTCTAGAAAAAGTACATTTTTACTGCACATCTCTGAATCAAATTATCAAGGAGTATTGGAAGTGAGCCCCAATTTGTTTTCCCTAATTATCCAGGTGTCTTTTATCCTATGTTGTTGTAATCCCATTTTCAAAAAATACACGATAATATATATTCTCTCATGGGAAGAAGTTATTTGTCCTCTTTTCATGAGACCAACCAAAATGCATGTGAAGAGATAAGGTTAGTGATTAGGATAGTCATAGTGTGTGATTAACAGTTCAGCCCTGCCGGGGAGCAAGGCCAGTTTAGATGGAAGGGAAATGACCTCCCAGTGAAACCTCACACTTGTACTACTCCACTTGTTCTGGTTTCTGCTGCAGGAATTCTTTCACCAATATACAACAAAAAAACTTTAGAAAGAGTGATAATACTATGACTTTTCATTTTTATACCTTTTTATACATTTCAAAATATTCTCATATAGTATGTGTCATTTTATTGTTGCAAAATCCAATATGGAAGGCAGAATGGTCAGTCTAATTGTTTCCAGTTTACAGGAAAGCTGGAAACATTGAACAACTTTGGGGGTACTGTTTATTTTGTGTGTCCATTGAAATTGTGTAAGGGATGCCCAGAGGCTCAGAGAAGTTATGTAAGAATTGCCCAAGTTAAGAAATTATATGACAGAGTCTTTATATTATGGTGTAAATCAAAGTGTTAGGAATTTGATGGCGAAAACAAACTTTAGGCAATTTAAATTCCTTGTGAGATGAGTTGAGATATAAACAAAATGCAAACAACATTTTAAAACACGATATTTCGGTTCATACTTAATATGTAACTTAGGCCGGGCACAGTGGCTTACGTCTATAATCCTAGCACTCTGGGAGGCCAAGGCAGGAGGATCGCTGAGGGTCAGGAGTTCGAGACCAGCCCCAGCAAGAATGAGACCCCCGTCTCTACTAAAAATAGAGAAATTAGCTGGTCATGGTGGCCTGTAGTCCCAGCTACTGGGGAGGCTGAGGCAGGAGGATCACTTGAGCACAGAAGTTTGAGGTTGCTGTGAGCTAGGCTGATGCCACAGCACTCACCTGGGCAATAGAGTGAGACTCTGTCTCAAAAAAAAAAAAAAATGTAACTTATTGTGTCCTGCAAAACAGCAACCAATAGAAATTAAGTTTGGAAAGGACTTAGAGAGTCAAACGCCATCTTGGAGCAGGACTTTGTTATGGGTTGTATTGTGTCCCCAAAAAAGGTATGTTGAAGTCATAACCTCTGGTACCTCAGAATGTGACATTATTTGGAAATAGGGTCTTACAGAATGATTCAAGTTGAATGAATTCATTGGGATGGACCCTTATCCAATGTGACTTGGTGTCCTTATAAAAAGGGGAAAGTTGCACAGAGACAGGCACGCACAGGGAGGACAACAATGTGAAGAGGCAGAGATGCGGGGAGAATGCCAAGGGGAAGGCAGAGACTGGAGTGATGCGTCCACAAGCCAGCGATTGCCAGCAAACCAGCAGGAGCTAGAAGAGAGGACCAGAACAGACTCACACTTTTAGACTTCTGACCTCCACAACCGTGAGAGGATACGTTTCTGTTATTTGAAGCTACCCAGTTTGTGATACTTTGTCGTAGTAGTCCTAGGAAAGGACTCCAGATTCCCTCTGTGCGGGCCACCCACAGGCTGTTGCATACTGGACTTTGTCTTGAGGGCAGTGGGGAGCCACTGGAATATTTTAAGAGGAGAAGGAAATGATCAAACCTGTGTTTTAAATAGTCACTTTGGCTGCAGTATGGAGAATGGATTTGTGAAGCATGGTGGGAGCAAAATCTGGGACCAGTAAGGAGGGTTTTATATGGGTCCTACTGAGAGATGAGGAGGATGCAACCCCAAGTGGAGGAGGAATTGAATTCGTCATCCCTTCCTTAGTCCCCCAAGATGTCAATCAGCACGGCCTCATGTGGGCATGTCTCTCTTAGTGTGTGGGTCAAAGGGGTGAACCAGATGTCTCTTGGGGACACATTCTGGTCTGCTGAGCATCGGGGCTTCAAATGCACTTGTAGTGTCTATTTTCTGAAGCCAACTCAGGGGAATTTTGGGATTAGCACATTTTGACCTGGACGTGGGTGTCCCTTACTTTGGGCACTGCATGTGGGTTTATGTCTTTTGGTAGTATACGAGAGCAAATTTGAGGATACGAATGAGTAAGCTTCTATGGGAAATTAATTCACAATATATTTTTATTTAAATCATGATCCTTGGAATCTCATGTCTCAACTTTGATCATAACTTTTTATTGTAAAGAAGAAGTGAAAAGGTAAAGAAGTATGATGTTACAGCAAGGGACGGGACAGATACAGCAAGGGACGGGACAGAATATTTCAGTAATTAGACACTGGGTTAAGTTTAGAGCTGTGCTGATAATAGTAAGGCACAGTTGTATGATATGGAGCTGGAAGGAAGAAATGTTGCCCAGGCCTTAGTTCACATCCAATTAATCTCTCAGAGTAATTTGTTTACTAGATTCCGCTGCCAAACCTATAGGTTGCTTCCTTCAGGGGTGAGGGTTAGTTGATGAAGTGATTTGTTATGTTTCTGTTACACAGCGTATCGATCTTGCTCACAGAAAATGTTAAAGGTGTCTCTTCTATATCATTCATCTTCTGTCCCCCCATTCGTTATTCCCAGCCCCCTATTAGTAATTCTTGTGCCACAGAGGGACATCTCATTAGGAATATACCAAGGTCAGTGAATGACATGGCTCTGTGTTGCTGCGGGATTTTTTAAAGACAGTCATTACTGAAAATTGCAAAAGAGAATTAGCATTTAAGTAAGAAAACGTTACCAAGTTTTGAAAGCGAATTCTTCCTTAGCTTCAGTGAGATTCAGAGGGACAAATTTGTTTTTATTTTCCTATCTCTCAACTGCACCAGCTCTCCTTTCTTTAATCATCCAGTTTCCTGCTGTGTAGAAGAATCTATGGGCCTTTCATATGATGCTGAGACCCTGATTTTAAAAAGTTACCAACTATTTCCGACATACATAAAGCTGTAAGAATAATATAGCAAACATCGAAATAGACGAATGGAACAGAATAGAGCCCAGAAATGACCCACAAATAAATGGAAACAATATTTCAGAATTCAGATTTTTTTGTTTGGTGGGGTTTTTTTTGTTGTTTTTTGTTTTTGCCTTAATTTGTTAGTGGGCCTTCCCACTGCTTTTGTGGATGAAGCAAATCCGGCACCATTGGGTTCTTAGAACATGATCCCAGTAAACTGCCCCTGTTGATCAGAGTCGGGATGTAATGAGGAGATATCATTGAAATTGAGCAGTGAGTGTGCTTCCCATTCAACAACGGCGCAGTACACACTGATGGTTGTTTCTCTTCTAAAATATTTTATCCTGTCAAAATATTTTGGTCAGTGTGTGATGCTGACAGAATCTCTGACACCTTGCATTGAATTATCCACTGATTCCTGAGGTCTTTAGTCCACAAAGTTCCAGAAGAGGGAGGAGGCTTGTGGAGGTGGTCGTAGGAGATGCCTCCTCCCTTCCTCTGCCTTCTCACTGAAGGATGTGCACGTGGCCTCCAGGAGGGGGTGACAAGTGCATCAGGTGAGCCCACACCTTCTACCCCAGGCGAGCCCTGAGGATTTTGCTTAGGCTCAGGGTAGAGGGCCTGTTAGCATTATAGGTCTTCACACAAGGCCTTTTTACTCACTCATACCTTTTCACTCTTAATCCTGAAAGAATCTTTTGCTTTTCTCTTCATTTACAGTAGAGGCAACCTCGGTTCCCTGTGGCTTGGGGTGGCTAGAAATTCTGAGAGAAGGTGTTCCAACCCCAACAGATGGAGATGTGCAGCTCTCCAAACCTATAGGGCTCTCTTGGGAGAAGGATTTCTGCAAACGGAAGCCCTCCACATGGAGTGAGGAGTGACTTCTTTCTAGCTCGTCGACCTTTAGTTTCCTTTCCTCCAGTAGTTTGTGAGCTGCGTTCCCCTCCCCCCATGTCTGTCTCTCCCCTCTCCCCTCCTGCCTTGTCCAGAAGACTGGATCACATCACAGATAACTCTCCTAAACTCAGGGAGTTTATTCCCTAGTTTATTCCCACTAGGAATAAACTCAGATTAAAAGTAATTTTAATTTAATCCTTCAGCCACTAACTTTAAGTAAGGACTCCACTCCCCCCAGCCCCAGCCCCACTTCTAAAAAATTGTAAATGGTCACTGAATTAAAGAAAGGGCCATTGAGAACTTAGAGTTCTGGAGTTATTCACAGGATGAATGCGTTAGTTTTGTTTTTGGTATGAGTTAACAATATAAGTGACCTTTCAGTTGAAACTATTCCTGGACTAGGTGTAGCAGTGATTCAGTCTACGTCCTTATAACACAACTGGTGGGAGAAAAAGGCCCAAACACCCATATTTACCTTAGTCTGCATAGAGTTAATTAACAACACATCATCTGGTTATTTTAGCACTATGTAGAAACATAGATTTTAAGTCAGCAATTCAGAAAAGTTGTTTTTTTTTTTTTAATTATCTACTTAATCCTTTGGTTAACAAATTTATCTTTGTTTTTTGCTTTTATTTTTTCTTAAAAATATATTTGTCTCTTTGCTTTGTATTCAGATGTATTTATGTTATGACAAAATCTGTGATGGAGAAATTTTTTTTCTGTAAGTCTGGGTTACTGGGTGTAGAGAAAATAGAGCAAGGAACAAGGAGCCCAGATTTAATAGTTACAACCGGCTGGGTTTGATTCCTTGCCCTGTCACTTGCTGGCTTTGAAACCTGGACAGCTACTTCTCTGAATGTCAGTTTCCTAGTGTATAAAAAGAAGATAGTAATACTTACCTTGTGGAGTTGTTGGCAGGGTTAAGAGAAGTAATGGAGAACTACAATGTCAAGCAATTAGTAGGAACTCACTTCTTACGTGTGAGTTCCTTTTTCCTTTTGTGTGGGCAGATAGAGGTTCAGCTCAGTGTAGCCACAGTGTAGATGGATCATTAAACATAAAACAAATTTATAGGTAGTTCACTTTCATCATTCACGGATGAGGAAAATCAGAGGAGTGAAGTGCCTTATTCAAGAGAATAGAATTGTTGGTAGAGAAAAGATTAAAATCTGTATGTTCCTTTCTTAGACCCAGACCTTTCCCCTTGTCGTATAGCTCGACCCATGATTTGATAATACTTACTCTTGAATTCTATAAAAATAGCAGCCACCTCTGCAAACCTCCCAGTCTAGTCCCACCAAAACATCTGGACATATGAGCAAATACGATCTCCGTGAACTTGTTAATTAGGGCAAAGGTGTAGTACATATAATTGGTAGGTCCTGTGGTTATGATGAAACCCTTTCATTAATATCTCTCCTGAAATTTAGGAGTACTAAGAATTTGGGTTCTTTTTTGTATAGCATGAGATGGCACCCAGTTAAAAGGTTTATGTCCAGAAGTAGAATGACTTGTTCAAAGGATGTGTGTATTTAAAATTGAATAGATACTGGCAGACTTCACATCCACAGGAGATCATACTGATTCGCGCTCTCACTAGCCATATATGAATGTCAATTTCTCCCACACCTCACCAATGTAATAAATTAGCAAATGCTCTGATATTTGCTAACCTGGTAGGTAAACAATGTTTGTCTTTTAAAGAATTTGATGACCCAGCTTGTTTTCCTCTCTTGTTCCTCAGTTCCTTCCTCTTCTCTGCCATGTTCCTTTCTCATCTCTTTCCATCCATCATCTGATGTTTGGGGTTAAGATTTTAGATTGCTTAGAGTCTTTAATTGGGAACAACCACTGAACAGATGATCTAAAAGAACCCAGAATTCAAACATTTGCAGGAAACTGAATTCAAAGAGGGTGAAAAAAAGCAATGAATCACTCTCAAGAATTAGTCAATAACAAACTGTTGAGTCAACACACAGTTGACCTAAAATTCCTCAGTTTTTGGAGTGGGATTTTATAAGATGAAGCTTCAGGGATGTCGAAGTCTTGATAAGGCCTTCTGCTCGGTTTGCCCCTGTCGTGGCCAAAGAATACGTCTTTGACCTTAAATGGCCTAAAATTCAATAGTATTTAGTAGTCCCAAGTCCAGTATACCCAGCTGCCATATAGAAAAGTTATAGAAATACAGCTAAACCTCAGCCCCTGGGTTAGGAGGGAAGCTGAAGATGCCTTGGCCTCCTCCAATAAGCTTCCTCAGGACCAAGATCTAGTCTCCTGAGTATCTGCATTTCCTTATGGTACCATTAGAAGGCCAAGCCCTTAATAACTATTTACTGTTTGTCAATTTAAAATGTGCTAGAAAACTAGGTGACTTTGGCTTTAGGGCAACACCCTGAGTAGTTTTCGAGTCTTCAGGCCACTCTGGTGTTCAGGCTTTGGCCAGAAAGCCCCTGCCAGGCCTGAGAGGAGGGAGCAGCCCGTCTGCCCTCCTGTTCCTTCCACGTGCCTTGGTCCTCCCTTCATGCACACTTGGCTGGAGCTGTCCACACAGTGAAAACGCTGAGGTCAAAAGGATTGACTCTTTTCAGTATTTTTCCAGCAGGAACATTCATTCATTATGTTAACATTTTTTGGGGCAGCATGCAGAGTGATTAAGAGCACAGACTCTGGAGCCAGACTGCCTGGGTTGAAGTCATGACTCTGTCACTTACAGGCTGGAGGGCCATCATGTTACTTATCCAGTTGGTGCCTCATTTTTCTCATCTGTAAATGAAGATAATTAAATATACATATGGTCATGCATCACATCATGATGTTTCAGTCAATGAGAAGCCACATGTACAATGGTGGTCCCATAAGATTATAATGGAGCTGAAAAATTCCTATCTTCTAGTGACATCATAGCCATCATAGCACAATGCATTACTCACGTGTTTGTGGTGATGCTGATGTAAACAAACCTACCGCGCTGCCACTCATATAGAAACGAAACACATACAACCATGCACAGTGCATAATGCTTGATAATGATAATAGATGACCGTGTTACTGGTTTATGTATTTACTATACTATACTTTTTATCATTATTTTAGAGTGCACTCCTTCTACTTATAAAAAAAAAATTAACTGTAAAACAGCCTCAGGCAGATCCTTCAGGAGATATTCCAGAAGGCATTGTTGTCCTGGGAGATAACAGCTCCGTGCCTGTTACTGTCCCTGAAGATCTTCCATTGGGACAAAATGTGGAGGTGGAAGACAGTGGTATTGATGATCCATCCTGACCCTGTGTAGGTATAGGCTAATGTGTGTGCTTGTGTCTTAGTTTTTATCAAAAAAAAATTAAAAAATAAAAACCAACAATTAAAAAAAGCTTATAGAACAAGGATATAAAGAAATAAAATTTTTGTATAGCTGTGCAATGTATTTGTGTCTTAAGCTAATTTAAGCGACTTCACAGGTGATACTTGTCTTTCTGGTACTGTCCCTTCTATGCAATGGAGGGAGGCGTCCCCACCGAACCTGAGCTTAAACTTACACCCTACGATTGCGATGAACATGGATATTTGAATTATTAAAAGACATGAAAAACTAGGCCAAATCAAAATATTTGAGATTAGTTTATAAAAAATAAAAGTAAAGCAAATATTTACATTTCGTTTAAAGCAAGTTGTGAAGGAGAGCCTTTCTACCAGCTTTGCTTTAACACAGCACGTGGATATAGATGTTTCTGTCACACTTAAGTCATTGATAACTCCATCTGAAGAGCTGTCTATTCCGTTTTCTTTCTGAGGAATGAAGCCTTTTGGGGTAAGGCCCTTTGGACTGGCAGGCTGCCATGTAGAATTTTGGCTGTGAAGTATTTGGACTTTTGAAAAGAAGTATGAGTATATCCATTTTGGCCATTGTTTTGAAATGAAGGACTTCATAAATATGAAACTACATAAATTATTTTTCATTATGCTAAAGGCTCCAAAATTTACAAGGAACACCATGCAAAATTGTAGGATCCTTGAGGGAAAGGAGAAGGTCTCATTTATCTCTCTCCTTCCTGGCATTGGAAGCATACCTGGTATATAGATGATGCTCAATAAATATTTATTGAAGTAAATTCAGTCAAAAGTGGTGAGTAGCCAGTTTTAAGAAATAAGAAGATAATTGTCCTATGAAGTTTTATTTATAATCTCCTTTCAAATTTGGTTTAAGTGACAGGCACACTGTAAAATCACTTAAGATCAACTTAAGATAGTGAAAATAAGGGAGGTTGTACTGCTTTTCTGTTGACCTTCATTCATCTCTTATTTCGGTGGGCACTAGTTGTGTGAGATCATTTATTTTTCTTACCTTCTTCTCTTTAATTACCTGATTCACCAAATAATTATTTATTAGCTTAGGCACATGTTTTATGCCAAGGATTGGGCTAGTCTCACAGGACTGCAAAGGTAAATAAAATCCAATACTTGCTCCCCAAAGGAGGCAGGTCAGTAAATTTGGTGTTACAGGTGCTCTGATAAGGATTTATGTAAATGGTATTAATCTCTCTTCTATCATCTCCTTTCTTTCCCTTCTTTTTTATGTTTTTCTCCCTTTGAGAAGTAGACTTCTTGTAGGATATGTCTGGGTTGAGGAAATCTCCAGATCTCCTGTGGCTGTGATCACACACTATCTAGCCAGTCAGCTGAATTCTATCATGGTGAATGCATGGAGGGTTTGTTAGTGAATGAGAGATGGAGTCTGTCTGCAGGCAGCCTAAAGTTCCTTGGGGGCCATTCCATGTCCATAATTAACCGTAATGCAAAGTGGACAATAGTGAGATAAGCAAGGTATGGATAAATCTCTGAGTGAATTCAGGAGAGAAAGAGAATAATTCTATGTGTGTGTGTGGGAAAAACACTGAAGACTTCATGGAAGGAATGGTCAAGCTTGGACAGTGTAATGGGATTGGGTACCTTTGGACTCTTAGCTGTCGGTTCACATAGGAATATGAATAATGAAAATTTCTGTGTTTGGTGCTTGGTGAATATTTATTTTCCTATATGGATTCTGTGATGTTGTACTTTTACCGCTTAAGTCTCCTGTTGTTTTCTAACTTCTAATGTGGTCGTTAGTACAACCGTATTTTAAGATCTGTGGGGATAGCGCCCACGTCCTATACTTTTTGCTCTTCTCCATAGCTGGGGGATTTTCAGATTTTTCCCTGCCACTAAAGGATTTAGTTGGGATATTTTCACTGGAAGAGTGAGGCCTTAGATCTATCTAGAAAATGCTGATCGTTTTTGTATTTTGTTTATGAGGATATCATTTCAGAATCCATTTTTCTTTTCTTCTTTCATCTAGACTTTTTTCATCTAGACTTTTTTCATCTTCACTCAATAGTGGTTCTGTACAGTTTTGGATATGCATATATTCAAGGCACTCACTTAAAAGTATGTTTTGCAACTGTAAGTGGAGAAGGAATAATATGTGTTTATCCATGGCCTAAATAAGGGATGAAAAAAACAGATGATACATTTTTTACAGCTCTTCTACCTTTGCATAGAAGGTATGTAAACCTGACCATAGTAAACCTATTAATATTTGTTGTTACTACCTATTAGTAATAGTTTAGGTTTTCTGTTCTTTGTTTCCATTTAACATGGGTTATTGGCTGTAAACAAGTATAATATTTTTTTTTCATTTCAAACTTGGCTATTTTTTCAGGGCCAGTCCAATTCATTTAAACAATTGTAAGTTGACTGCCAAATGTGCACAGAGCACCACAGCAGGACTTTGTAGAAGCTGCGGAGGTGAAGAGTGGGGAGCCCCTGCTTTCTAGGGGCTCACAATCCAGAGTCTATAAATCATTACATTATCAGTTAGACTGTGAAGAATGCTATAAGTGACGAACAACAAGGCTCTGTGGGAGTTTAGGGGGAAAAGATTAATCTACACAGGGGTTATCCAAGTTCCTGAATGTCTTTGGCCAATAAAGTTGTTCCATGATGCTGAAAATCCCCACTGTGCGTGGTGCCAGGCACATACTGTAGAGCCTCCTCAGCACTATGTTGAAAAATATACACATATGTGGTAAAAAAAAAAAAAAAATCTGAATCTAAAACTCTACAAAAGGAATACAGTGGAAAGCAAGTCTCTTAACACATTCCGTCATCCTTCCTCTCTAGAGACACACATTTTTCACAATTTCCTGTGTCTGATTGATTGTTAAGCATTCGTTTCTGGAAGATCCTTTTAAAATTTTATTGAATTCAACCCAGC